>NJDC01058248.1:54412-75592 GCA_002245475.1 Calephelis virginiensis
TTTTTTTGAGGTTTGACGGCAACGACGAAACACATGATACACTAATTTATTCATAAATATTTCACTTGTGCACTTTGATTTGAGGGAATAATTTGTCCCTTTCTGAGACAGTCTAAGACCATTAAGCCATACTGCCACGTTTATCGTAAATTATTTTCCTTGTTATTTATTTTCAATTCACTTTTCAAGTTTCATTTATTATAGTCATAAGTCATTCTAGCATGTCGTGTCAGGGTTTCAGGAAAGCGATGGCCTCCATACTCAAGCTTATTTTCGAAAAGTGGACAACGAGGAAATTTTACAGTATCCTTTTAGTTACATAATATGTTCTCAAATTAAAAGATTTCTTAATACGCTGTGATTTTTATCTTTTTTTTTACGTAAAAACCTATTACATGTTTAAAAACTTTGTTTAAAAAAAACTAACCACCTTATAACATATAACTTACTCGTATTAGAGTGGATGGCATTCATAGTTTAATCGCAGTAAAGCTGTATAAAATTTACTCTAATTTCCTTGCCACTTCGTGTTTGAAGATTTTTTTCTCGATTTTGGTCATGACACAAAGGTGGTCTAAATGACTAGTGTTTTTTTTTATTGTACTTAATAATATGATAATGCCTAAATTTTCATGTACCTCGATGACAATATTATCGGTATAGTATAAATACAACTTGAAAACTACTAGAATCGGAATTGTAATTATAAAAGAACCGTCAAAATCTATTCGTTTTTAGCCGAATAATCTTTTATCAAAAATAAAAAAAATGTATTGCCTCTGTGGTCTAGCGGTTCAGTTGCTGGACTTGACTGCATGAGGTCCCGGGTTCGAATCCCGGGTCGGGCAACAAAAAGAAAATTGGGTTTTTCCAATTTTTCTAATAAAAAAAATGTTGCTCGGGATTGGATATGTGCCCGGTTGGCGATAGGCTTGCCACCTATCACATTGTGGGACTTAGCGTCTTCGGCTTGTCGTAGCCTGTGGGTGCCCTGGTGCCTCTGCCTACCTCTTCGGGGATATGGGCGTGAAGATACTTTAAAAATATATATGTAGAGTCGAACTGATAACTAACTAACAGGGAGAAAGAGACTAGACTGCAAACTTGACACACCCCTCTTTTTCTGTAGGGAATTAAAAAACGCACGTTAACTTGCAATGGGACACTGGCCAGTCAGTGGCAATTAAGGCGAGTTTTCTCAGAACATTTTTCATTTCGTTCATTCGGATGCGGATTCCTCGTGCGGAGACCCTCCCCGAGGATACACCTGACAGTCACGTACCAAACTTTCGCATCGGGATTATTTCTACATTTATAACGAAAATAGTTTTTCGCATATAGAGTTCATGCGTGGCCTACTAATGAGCGAGTCCTGTAGCATACATAACAAATGAGCTTGTCTTTATATTATTCATAAATTAGCAAATGGTAACAACTTTAATTTTGTTTCATCCTCTATTTATTCTATCCTTTATTTTTTTTTGTGAAACTGTTTTTATTTGAAACATAAAACGGCTCTAAATTATAGATTTTTTTTTGAACCCCCGACAGAAAAGCAAATGCTTGATGTGTGTGTTTGTGTGTGTGTGTGTGTGTGTGTGTGTGTGTGTGTGTGTTTGTGTGTGAGTGTACGTGCGTGTATGCCTGGTCCGGGACATCTGAGAGGAATAGACCATCTGACTTCGTGCGTGGCAGTTCATTAGAAGAAGCAAACACGGGTTAATGTACGAGTATTATTACTAAGAGAACTGGTACAGTGTCTCTACTGGTATGCCGCCGGTAGACACATTAACGGTGCGTTACTAACCAGAGGTTAGCATTTTTAATATTTCGTAAGTAAGCTTATCGACTGTCTTATTAACACGACTGTAATTTACTGTAATAACATCATTGTAACTCAATGATGCTATTACTGAAGGTAAAAAGTACCTGACGTCCTTAAGAATGAATTTATCTGTACAATGCTCTACCTGCTTTCTCTTGTATTTGACTCATAAATCGAAGCTTACCTCTTACATAGGGAAACATTTAGCCTATATTCTTCAACAGAGCCTAGGACCAACATGGGAAATACTTCTGCAAAAAACCCAATGAAATACATTAATTTTAATAGTACAACTATTACATAGTTATGCCTATAATTTTCACTAAATATGTTAAGTTCAGCATTTGCATGTCATTATACTCCACTGTTTGTTTCATAATAGTGTTACTAATTATATTAATCTAAAATACTATCTATCGCCTAATATACTATCGCCTCTGTGGTCTAGCGGTCCGGGTGTTGGACTTGACTGCATGAAGTCCCGGGTTCGAATCCCGGGTCGGTCAACACAAAGAAAATTGGATTTTTCCAATTTTCTAATAAAAAAAATGTTGGTCGGGATTGGAAATGTGCCCGGTTGGCGATAGGCTTGCTACCTATCACATTGTGGGACTTATTGTCTTATGCTAGTCGTGGGTGCCTTGGTTGTACCTCTGCCTACCTCTGCGGAGATATGGGCGTGAAGATACTTACTTACTTTTTTTTAAAAATACTAACCCCCTTTCTAATAAAACTTACTACTGCTGGTGTGTAGCTTCATTTTTTGTTAACAAAAATGACGTTATACATTAGATCAACGGGCACCTTTATTACTAAGGGGGTTTATTTAAATTTGCAAAAAAAGACTAAACTTAAAATTGTGTAAATATGTGGTTACAATGTAATATGCGGTTAGAAAAACAAAGTGGCAAAAACAAATAATACAAAATAACTATACATACATAGTTAGTAATTACGGAAAAATACTTATTAAATAATTATTTTAGTCATCAATTTGTGAAATATATTCGGAATTATACAAAACATGTTTATTTTTAACGAATTAATATTAACGCCGTTTTTGTATGTTGCTTAGTTTTTAAGCTTTTTATGTTAATGTTTTAAAAATTCCTTAGTGTCTGATGCATAACAAAGTGTTATTGTACATATTTTCACACCAAGTCCCTATAGGTGTGGGTAGAAAGTATCGACTGCCAAATTGTATAATTAATTAATAGCATTGTCGTTAAACTTTACTAAGTGTAACTAAACGTGTTAAGTGGATGAATTGTTTAATGCTTTAAAATGTTTTTAAAAGGTCTTTATTTGCAAATTATCCAACCAAAGAAATGAACGTTACAGGCGGCGCGTTCTACACAAAATAGCAAATGTATCTCAAAGCTTTTTCCTAAAGCTCGCGCCTAATTTAACATTTACATGCGGCGAATAACTTTTATGTTTTTCAGAGTTTGTAACGTGCTCTGAATAGCAAATAGCTTACGGAAATTGATGTCAGCTTAAGCACTACTCGTATAAAGCGTTTGGAATGTAATAGATCACTCTAATTATACAGTGAACAAGCGTAGTTTAGTCCAAAGTTACTTGAGCCCGTTGTACGAGGTAAGAGCACTATTAAAAGAAAATTGGAAGTTATGATGTCCCTATTATTTGTCTATTTTCTTATATCAAAAAAATTTCTTCACGCCCATATCCCCGAAGTGGCAGGCAGAGGCACAACCAGGGCACCCGCGACTAGCCGAAGACACAAAGTTCCACAATGTGATAGGTGGCAAACCTATCGCCAACCGGGCACATATCCAATCAAGAGCAACGTTTTTTTTTTTTATTAGAAAAACCCAATTTTCTTTGGAGGGACCCGAGACCTCAGGCAGTCAAGTCCAACAACTAAACCGCTAGACAACAGAGGCAAGAATTTTTTTATACAACAAAAATTGAGTAAAAAGTTTTGCGATGACTTGATTGATCGAGATCCTGGTTCTGTCGTTATAGATTTAGTGCTCGCCACCGTTATGTTCCGATCTGAAAAAGTAAGGAAAAATCTTAACATTGTCATATTAAACAGCATTCAATACAACTTTTGGTGTCTATCTCATAAAAATTCACACAGCTGCCGCTGGATCATAAATAACCGCAAAAAATCTGACTAGCGGTTAAAAGGGATGACTTTATAAAGGGTTTTGCATAAGATAGCGAAAGAAGCAAAGGAGTCTCAAGGAGATAATTTAAGCACAGTGAAACTGCAAAAAACATACTCCATTTCAACGCCACGTCGCAACTTGATAATTCTCTTTTCATAAGTAGATTATGACTCTGAAGAGGTCTGTGTCGTAGTCCGGTGACGTTGTAAAAACCTCGCGGTTAGCAACGTATTAGTCATTTAAAAAAAAGGAGATGTATATGTTTGATCAAGTTCCAGCTTGATATACCCTTCATAATATCATCAATGATGATGTATATGAAATCGAAGTACATAAAAATTTATCTAAAATTAAGTATACTTACAATCCACTTGTCAGATCTTTATAAAGTACTAGCTGCCTATTCCGACTTCGCTCGGATGTTAATTTTTTTTGATTATAAATTGAGATGTAAGCTATCCTATCTTTCAAGTTGGATCAAACTGCACACGGTGTGCAAATTTGATTCAAATCGGTTAAGTAGTTTAGGAGTCCATCGCGGACAAACAACGTGACACGTAATTTATATATATTATTAAGATATAAGACGGTTTTACCAGTCCAAGCGAAATGTTGCGCAGCAGTATACTTACCTTATACGAGTACTAAGTTTGATTACTGTATTTTCCGGTATTGGAGTTAATTAGAGACTTCTTAGAGTTTCGTAGTCAAAGGCTAAAAATCGGAACCTAATAGATTAGTCATGTCTGCCTGTCCGTCCGTATGTCACAGCTATTTTTCCGAAACTTTAAGAGCTATGCTGTTGAAATAAGGTAAGTAGATGTATTCTGTGAACCGTATTAAGATTTTAACGCAAAAATAGAAAAAAATAACAATTATTTTTGAGGATTCTTACTTAAAAACTAAAAATTTTTTTTCATCAAATCCATAAGTGTGGTGTATCCGTGTATAGGTCTACAAAAATGATATTGATGTTTTTACCATATTTTTTTTCTAAACTGAATAGTTTGCGATAGAGACACTTCCAAAGTCGTAAATGATGTGTCCCCCGCTCTGTGACTTCATATGAGAGAACGACAAAACTAAATATTTATATAATGTACATTACCCTGTAAACTTCCACCAAAAAAATTGTTTGATATAATTTCCTTAACATCATAAATTCGCGCTTTTAGAAGTGATGTAAATCGAAACTACTGTAAAAAATATATGAACTTTTATATCATACTGCTGTGGAACCCTTCATGGGCGAGTTCGGTTGGTATCTTAAAAAGATGTTCATTATAATATTATAATTTACTTTACACTTAATCTACACATATTAACTTATACATTGTGTCTGTATAGGACGCTCGATTATCGACATCGCCTCGAAAGCATCGAAAGCATGTATAAGTATTTGAAATCAAATAAACAGTACTAATAACGACATTATATACCTAATAATATATGTTTACTACCTATCATCGCCAACATCAATTCCAGCGACTAACATGTCCCATTTAGCATTAATTAGCCATACCAAATACTTCTCCTAGACATGCCTCATCTCTATATGTAATTTGCTGTCGCTGTTTGCTCTTGGTCCTTAGTTACTAATCATTTCTGGTGAACCAGTTAATGTCGGCTGCGGGATGAAAGTGTCTATTTATAGATCGTGTTTCCTTGACAAACTACTCGAGACATTTACAGTGTAAATCTACGAATAATTATTCCTTTCATCGTTGGTGTTAATAGCTTTTATAACTTAAATAGTTTAGTAAGTTAATACTTGACGAATATTTAATTTATAATTCATGCTACTAATAACACTGGGGCCATCCATAAATTACGTCACGCGAATTTTAGAACTTTTCTACCCCTCCCCCCCTCCTTGTCACAGGTTGTCACATTTTTAGGACCCCGTCCCCCCTAATGTGACGTCACACATTTTTCAAACTTATGAATGTATCTAAAAATAATCAAAAGAAAACAGTTATTTTCATTCTTTTACTTATTGTTATTAAATAATCTTTAATAAATGTCTGCGCCCGACTTAAAATAAAAATGTTTTTTTTACACGATCCACACTGCTCCTGGCCCCAATAGGTATTTGCCATGAATTAGCCAAAAGTTGGATAGGGCTGATTTAAAACCTTACCATTCAAAGCTCGTAAATTTTAGTGTCTCACTTGCATTACAACATGGCTCTAGTAATCAAATATTGTTACGGAAGAGATAATCTTATAGCGAGATTGCGAAATTATTAATAAATATAGATTAAGAATTGTCTGTTCAAAGTTTTTTGTCCACATATAAATTTCGTGTTCTAGTATTTTATAATGTGACGTCACAAGGCTTTCGATCCCCCCCTGCCCCTTGTCACATAATGTCACATTAAGATGATACCCTCCCACCCCCATTAAAGTGTGACGTATTTTATGGATGGCTCCCTAGAGCTAAATTAATTTTTCACAAGTTTATATTTCATTCCTATTTCATTAAGTTAAAACTCAGTGATTAAACTTGTACCGTATTATCATTAAACATAGACTAAAATACTCCAAGGCTCAACCTGCTATTATAGCTTTTATTACACAGTCGTACAGACTAAAACATCAACTTTACTCTTTAACCTTTGTTTATTAACTAAACAATTTCTGACATATTTATTTCTAGTACGAAGAACATGCTAAAATTAAAAATATTTAAAAATTATCTTTTGTTTTAATCTATATTACCACAAGCTTAAGCTTGTGCGAGTTAGTATCGATTACCAAATATTACAATTTCTACAGACCACCAGAAGCTGGCTTTTGGACTTTATTATAAATCCCATTACCGTAATAATTTTAGAAAAATGTTACCGCTAGGGTAACCATTATTTGTTATTTGTATAAAGTATCAATTATTATCATTTATAATAATATTATTTAATAAAATATAAATTTAGAAAAATAGGAAAGGCAACACTTTGTGTTCTCCTATACAAAGTTTTTTTAGTGTGTAGGGGGTTCACCGGGTTGACTGGTTAATATTAAAAATGGGAAAGATTTGACTGTTGACAACTCTTTTTCCATTACAATTCTACATTATCACTGAAAAAATAGGCCAAGTTATTATTTAAAAAAAAAATGTTCATTCATGCGAAGTCGTGGCGAGCTGCTAAAATTATATTATATATGATAGTATGGTATGCAAATTACATTATTATAATATTATTCGAAAAACAACATTAGTATTATTTGTAGCTTGACATTAGACAATTCATTAGAGTTTAAATTCGTAAAATACTAACAAACGCGTTTAAAATAATTAACGTCAACTACTTGGATATTGACATCGAGTCTTCAATACTTTCCATTATGATAATTCTTGGACTTTGATTAGAATAATGCTTACAACGTTTGTGATAGTCATAGGTATAAAAAGTAAAAATTGAAACAATTATTCACGCGCACAGTCACATTTAACGAGAGAGAAAAAAAATACCAATACATATTACACAAAACACATAACAAATGAAACAAAAATATAGGACATAAAAAAGTAGAAAATTACGAAGAGTTTAAAATATAATAATAATACCGAATGCAGTGAGCTGCAAATGTGAGAGCGTTATGTATTAAGTATGAAATATAATTTTACTTTATTTTTAAGTTTCCTCTTCAGTCCGTTAGGTTCCTTTTTCGGTTTTTGAAATCTATATATTAATACGTGATGCCAAAACTTTGGACCCCTTTTTACGAAAATTGCGCGGACACAGGAGCATATAATTTGGCACACTTATAGTTTATGTGTAGGAGAAGTACAGAACGCTAATATTTTTCAATAATAATGCTTATAAGGAACATTTAATCAATATATAACACATTACCCACACTATCATGCATTTGACACACACAAACAATTATATTGATGATAACGATAAAAGATCACAGATGGCGCACTAAAAAGTTGTGAAACAAAGTAGTTGGTCTTGAGAATGAAGATGGCGTTCTTATCAACAAGATATTAAAATGTATTATGGCCGAATTTCGACCAATGGACGACCATTAGTAAGGATAAATACATAATTACAACAACTATTTGAAAAGTTAAAATATCCTTATACATAATTCAGAGGAAATTCAAGACAAAATTCAAATGTCGGAATATTTTCTAACATCTGGTTTTCTAGCAACATCATAAAATTGCGTCCGGAATTCCCTAAACGAATTAATCCCGGAATAGCAATGTCTATTCGTGAAAGATTGCAGATATGAATTATTTTGTTTGCATCTGCTGCTACGGATTTCCGAATCCTAATGCATTATCGAATCAAATATTTACTAGGTCAGTTCCCTAAAGCAAATTGAAATTTCACTACAACCATGTCAGGCATAAATTGGTAAAATTAAACTAAATAAATTGAGTTCTATTTATACAAGCTATATACTGCGCGTGTATGTTATGTTAGTTACTGTAAAACATAATATCATGGCGTATGTTGCTAGTCCTAGTGTTGGTCCTGGCTCTTTTGCAGAATAGACCATCTGCCTTCCTGCCAGGCAGCTCGTAAAAGGCAAGCATAGGCTTACCGTCACTAGCACCGTGACATCCTACTAGGTGGTAGAGTTTCGCAGCGCATTGGTACCACCGCCTAATCTATTCCTGCCACCATAACGTCTAATGCTTGCCGTTGAAGTGTTCCGGTTTGGAGGGAAAGGTAACCGGTAAACGTACTTTTGCTCGAGGCCTAACATCCCGGCCTCAGGTTGGTAACGCACCATTACCACCTTTGGTATCTCTAGGCGGCGTGAATTTCTTACCATCAGGAAATCCGTCTGCTCGTTTGCCTTAGACGTAAGACATTCACCATATGGCTAAGTAAGCTATAAGGTGAATGTCTTATCTTCATGAGAACCAACTGTTCACTATTCTGATTTCTAATCTTCTATTTCTTCGTCTTTGTCGACAGACTGTGGACATCGGTATTACGCTTACTTTCGCATTTTAATCTTCAGTACTTCGTATTCAATAATTCAGATCATACCCTATTAGTACCATATCAAAGGGATTATAAAGGATTTAATGGTTTATGAAGGTTCGTCAATACCGAAATTAAGAGTTCCAAACTTGTATTTCAAGTGACAATAGAAAATTATGACAATCCAACCGAACCTCAAACGAAATCGCGCGCAAAGGCTATGCTATTCATAAGATTAAACAAAAAATGACAAATAAAGCTGTTTAACGTGAAGTAAACTGGTTTCATTGTTAGTAATAGGCCTTTTGACTGTAGAAAATGTCAAATGGTTTAACAAAAAGATTTTCATTCTATGGTACAGCAAAAGATAGGCGGTGTGAAAACAACTACGTAATTTTCTTCTGGCTATTTACTTTGTTCGTCAAGGGTAAAGCCTACAATAAACGCATCAGCCTTCGGAATGGTTATCAGGATTATTGTAATGAGCTTATTTCTTATTACATTACCCGTTGCGCAACCTTACGTTTCGTGTTATGTAAACTCTTCTTAACTTGATTTTGGTATTGAAAAACATTCAACAGATTTTATACATATATTTTTTGTATATATTGAATGAAAGAATGACTGATGAACGATTGACAAAGCAGATATACAATGCGAATGTGGATGGATGTAGATACCCGAGGAGACCAAGGTTGACATTCTACGATCAGATCACTCGGATATTATCCGAGGGTTGTGTCAAGAGTCTCTGAAACCGGCGTGTTTGTATGAAAAGGGTATGAAGGAAGCCAGGTTTGTCAGGATCGTGAGGTCTGGCACTCGATACTCTCTGCCTAGGCCGTAAGGGACTTGGCGTGAAGATATGTATGTATGTATATATTGAGAAACAATTTAGAGAAGTATGTTTGTCGTATCTAGAGGCAGCTGTCTAGATACTTATCGCAAAGAATCTGAATCTTTTGAATCCTTTGACAATAATAATTGGTAAACGGAATCCTTACATATTCAACATATCCCGCTGTTCGTCTATTTGTCACATTCACTTTATGCTAAAACTATTAGGACTACATACGTAACTTGGTAGGTAGATGTATTCTGTGAAATGTTTTAATATTTATGTTCCAAAAATTAAAAAAATATAAGGAATTCGCATACCTGGAACTGACACTATTTTTTTCATCGAACCTGTATCTTACATATTGTTAGGTCCTTAAAAATGACATTAAGATAAAGGGAGGAGCTCTCCCTGTTTTTTAAAGTCAATCTATCGAAAGATAGGTCCCAAAATGGTAGGAGAGTGAAAAATTAAATCAAAACATTTAATGAAAATTGTTTTTCAATTCGATTATACCCCCTCATTTGCTGAGTAGTAAGTGTACATGCCTAACGCTACCAACCAACCGCGAGGTTCAGTTTCGATTCCCGACGAGGGCAGATATTTGCGTGATGAACATTTAGAGGTCTTCATTTAGGGGTCTGGGTGTTTATAAAATTTATTCTAATGTCTAGTTAGATTTAGGTGCTATTATTATTGTTTAACACCCATAACAAAAGTGTAATCTAATTTGCTTACTTTAAGGTTAGATCGATTTGCCCAGGGAATATGTTTATTTATACGTTTTCTTGTATCATTAATCGACCAAATTACGAAATGGTAATAAAGTTGGAGTCAGTTTCTGCAGTTTTGCCAAGTTTTAATTATTTCTGTGGCTAATGCTGCAGTTTTACCAAGTTTTAATTATTTCTGTGGCTAATGTTTCCTTTACATCAAATTTCTTAGCGTCTAAAAAAGACCCTTCTAGTTAACTACACGTTTGTCAGTCGCCTACTTGAAGACAAAGAATAAGTACCGCGTATGGTTAACCCAGTTCTCACATAAATTTAGAGCATGGGTCAGGAGTTGTACCAAATCCCTGAAAAAATGTTTTCTAACAAACTTGCTTATTTTCATAGAAAAAAACATACGAAAAAGTTTTTTAATCTTTTAAAAACTGAGTCTGACCCAAATATACTATTTTAGGAATCTTTTGTCATGATTACTTAGAGTAAACTTGGAGAATAAGCTTAAGTATTGTTAAGTTCGCATTTGTTCATATGTTTTAGTGCAATAAAGGATTTTAAACTAAAAGAAGCTATTCCAAAGTTTAACTTTTCGTACAAAAAAAACTTGAGCAACAGTTGTAAATATTTAGAATTAAGAAAGGAAATTTATGAATTAAATAATAATTATCTATGCGTATACGTCGTGCAAAAACTTTGGACCCCTTTTTACGAAAATTGCTCTTAATCGTTATATTGATATAAGATCACAAATGGCGCACTAAGAAGTTTGGAAAGAAAGTAGTTGGTCTTGAGAAATGAAGATGGCGTTCTTATCAACAAGATATTAAAATTTATTATGGTCGAATTTCGACGAATGGGCGACCACTAGTATAAAGAATTAAATAATGGGTGTTTTTAGCTGCACTAGAAGGTTCTATGGATTGACATCAATTCTGTAAAGCTCTAAAAATTTCTGTTGAATAAGGTTTGGCAATTCATCATAAATCTCTTTACACCAGAACAATGCTTCCAAAGTCTAGAAATTTACTTGGAAAATAAATCTATTCGCCAAGTACATAGAGCACTGCGTCCATTTTTATTGAAGAATTGTGTTTAGTGATGAAGTTGATAAAAAGTATCTTCACGACCGTATCCCCGAAGAGGTAGGCAGAGGCACAACCAGGGCACCCACGACTAACCGAAAACACTAAGTCCCACAATGTGATATGGCCAACCGAGCACATATCTAATCCCGAGCAATATTTTTTTTTTTAGAAAATTGGAAAACCTGAATTTTCTTTTGTTGCCCGACCCGGGATTCGAACCCGGGACCTCATGCAGTCAAGTCCAACACCTGAACCGCTAGACCACAAAGATAAGCAGAATTGGCGTATGTGGAGCGAAGACAATTCACATATCGTTATCGAATCACCAACTGTTGGTGCGGTTTACGAGCTGGCGGCATCAAAGGTCCTTATTTTTACCGAAAGGCCGTTATAGTGGAGGCAGAGCTTTATCGAACTATACTGACAGAATTTTTGTTTTCAATAACATGTCAGCTAAACATTGACGACATTTGGTTGCTGCAAGAAGCCATACTGAGCGCATAACTACAAATTGATTGCAAAATCAATTTGTTGACTACTATTTTTTTCAGATATGGCCCTGTTAACTGGCCTTCGCGTCGTGTGAATTAACGCCACTCGATTAATTTTTATAGGGCTATAATCCTTCATTGGTTTATGCCAACAAACCAGTAACTCTTGAAGCAGAAGAAGCCAATTGACCCTAAATGGCCAGATTAATTCAAACAAGGGATGAGAAATTGGACTGATCGAATGGACTACGTAACTCGTATCCGCTGTGGTCATATGCCAAAAATTATATTTCAAAAATGATGATGAAATTATCAGTTAAATTATAATATTAACAAAATTATTTCAACAGTGTTTCCCTCTTGTAATGCAATTGAAAGTTCTCAAACTCTTAAAAAAACACCCTCTCGTTGATGGGTTTATATAAGCACCTAACAAATTAGTTTACGAAATTTCGCGTCCTTCATTAACGCTTAGATATTTTGAATATTTAACTGAACTAGTAAAAAGTAAAACTCTCCGGAGTGGAACATGACAGAGTCATTATGGAGTCTACAAGAATAGGAAAGGCGGTGGATTGCCCTGCCCGGGCAAGTTGCTGCATAGCACTCTACTAACAGTGGTCTTGCTGGTAATGGCATATTTAACCAGTTCCAGTAGATGGTCTATTCTATACGGGGAAAAATGACGGGGAGCAATGATTAAGGAAAACAAAGTTATGAAAGTCTTGGAAAATAATTAATCAAAATACATATAGATCCTGCTAGTAATAAATACGCGCCGCTTACGTCAAGTTGACGCTGGCCTGCCTAATATTCTGTAAGTAGTTTTACCAACATACATAATATACACTACAATATATATACAGTCATAGTTTTTTTTCATATCGGACGGACGGAACACCAGGAGTATCACAGATGCGTTGCCGACCTTTAAGGAATGAGTACGCTCTTTTCTTGAAGGTTCCCAATTTTTATTAACACATACATTTAAATATTGTAATAAAGGTGTTAAACGTTGTGTTATATTGAAAGCACGTATCTGATCCAATAAGTAATATCCTCAATACTTGACCCACTCACAGTGAATTTAACAAGCAACATTTCCGCGTAGGAGAACCTTAATTCGCAAACAAATCCGCCCGCTACTGCTAGTAAAAGAAAAGTCCGAGAGTAGATCATCTGCTTCCTTTCAGGCAGCTCGTAAAAGGCGAGAGTAGGCTTACTGTTCCTAGCACCGTGACATTTGACTTGACTAGTTTCGCAGCAACTTGCCCGGATTTGTATCACCGCCTTACCTATTCCTGCCGCCATAACATCAGTGCTTACCGTTGACGTGTTCCGGGTTCGGAGGTTAAGGTACCCGTAAGCTTACTTTTGCTCGAGGCCTAACATCCCGGCCTCAGGTTGGCAACGCACCATTACCACCTTTGGTGTCAATAGGTGGCGTGAATTTCTTACCACCAGGAAATCCGTCTGCTTGTTTGCCTTCCAATATCTTAAAAGAGGCAATTTCGTCAAACTAACATTAATAATTCGATTAAAATATTTTTATTTTAAGTGTAAACATTCATTAGTCGCTACTATTACGTCATGGCTGTGTAATATAAAACAGAGGTTATAAAATCAATAACATGTGACAGACGACGGCTAACAGTATGGGAATGTGTTAAGAAATTGTGTATTTATAAATTGCCCTCTTTAACACAATTTACGAGGATTGCTGTAATGCTTTTGTAAGAGCTATTAATAGGTTGTGAAAATGATACTATGGTCGAATGATTGTTAAATTGTTAATATCGTATGAATTGTCAAATTTTAATTGTGTAATTAAAAATAAAATGTTATGAAATACTAAAATTGTAATTAAGTATACCCTGACAGCTTTTGGGATATTATCTTTAAACGTTCACAAATTATATAAATTACAACCGTCAATCTCGAGGCTCGGGTTCGATTTCCGACGGGGGCAGGCATTTGTGTTATGAACATTTAAATGTCTGCATTTCCGGGTCTGGGTGTTAATTAAATTCATTCTGGTATCTATTTAAGTGTTTCTATGTATTAGAATCGCCGACTAACACCCACAACACAAGCATATAATTTGCTTACTTTGGGGTTACATTCAATTTGTGTAACTTGTCCTGGGATATTTATTATATTAGTATTAAGTAAGTCTTTATGTAGAATGGTTTATAATATTAATTAAGTTTTTTTTTTATCTCTTTAATCTTAAGCTTATATACTGTCTACCTATCACTTTTTATTTTGTATCATTTTTCTCTATCTTAGGTTAGCTGTAAGATATCTTTTGTTTTTATTTATATTTGTATTTTCTCGCTGTCAATTCTCTATTACGTATACAATAAAGTATACAAAAAAAATAAAACCACTGAAAAAAAGAAGAAATCAGAAAAAGAAAGAATTGTCAGAGGCGGTCCTGAAAAAGATGAGCAGAACGTGTAGTCTTACTAGTCTATTAGTGAACTCTTACTAGACTGTGGAGCAGAAGTTTGCGACTAGAATGTTCATGACACAGATTATACTTCTGTTCATGATGTGAGTGTGAGGAGTAGTGGTATCCCTATTCATAGATTCAATATTTTCTGGACCAATGGTATTTCAACAAGTTGCGAGTAATACAAAGGACCCGTGTTGGTCCCGGTTCCTTTGCAGAATAGACCATCTCCGTTCCTGCCAGGCAGCTCGTAAAAGGCGAGCATAGGTTTACCGTCATAGGTGGTAGAGTTTCGCAGCGACTCACCCGGATTAGTACCACCGCCTTACCTATTCCTCCTGTCACAACGTCATTATGTGTTCCGGTTCGGAGGTTAAGGTAGCGGGTAAACTTACTTTTGCTCGAGGCCTAACATCCCGGTCTCAGGTTGGCAATGCACCATTGCCACCTTACTACCATCAGGAAATCCATTTGCTTCTTTGCCTCCCAATATCATAAAAAAATATGACGGAAGTTAGTAAGATGTGTATACCTTGTATTGTACGAGTATATAACAAAATATTATCCCATAACGAAAACTCTCTAACTAATCCTAGTTGTTATTCAATTTGTTTATCTGTATATTGTCCAAAGTTTGTAATGGTGCGAGAGTTTCGAAAACATGGGTTCTCCTAATATTATTATAATAAATGGATTTACTTGGGACCCTTTATACTGTTACTCAAGCTTTCACACTGTATCCACCCAATCTTGGACGGGAATCTGTTGTAATGGCTGCTTGTAAAGAAGATTACTTTATGCTTAATGAAATTTTGAATCTCTAACATTTTCCCAAAAATGAGTTTTTATTACTTGATCTACAAAATGTCATGGTAATGACTGTACCTACTTTTTAGGGTTGTGTTGGTGATTTTCTCCGTCTGTCCGTATATCACAGTCATTTTACACCCAAACTATTAAAACTGTGAACCACTTTTTGCAATTATTATACAAAAAATTAACATGGGTTGTTCATACATAAATGAAACTAAAAAAATAGCAAACTTACATAAAATCCATCTATAAATACACCTATTAAAAATGACATTGAGGTTTTTATCACTATTTCTTCTCAAAGTCAGTCGTTTTAAAACTTAACCACATTTCACTTGGAAAAAATGGTAAAATGCATCTCCCTTCTCACGAACTTTAAAAATAGTGAAAAATCTAAAAAATATGTTAACTGAAGGTTTTAATTAAAACTTTCAACAATTGGTTTGAGTCAGACGTAGTAAGCATAATACGACAGCTTCTTCTTTTTCTTATTCTTTCTTTAAAACAGGTCTGTAAAATGTTTGCGAATTGTATGGGAAGCATATATATTTGTTTGTAATTTGAGCCTTTTAAACTTTATCAAATGCTTGCTCAACATGTTGGAACACTGTAGAACAAACTTTTTTTAACCGTTGCTACACAACAAAAAAACGCTATAACTTGTCGCCGCATTTCGTACTGTGTTCTTCGTGATTTTTGCTTCGCCGACCAGTATATCTTTAAGCTCGCTCACAGCAATATTGCAGGCTGAGCAATAACGTAGCATGAAGATCTCGCAATCTGCTTGTACCTCGTCCAACACGCGGTATGTTGAGTTTTTTTAAGTGAAACTCTTTTCTATTACGCTCCATTAAAAAACGATGTCATTAAGAAGTTTCACTTCTTATGTGTGTTATAATACACATTTTTTACGAAATGTTAAAATAAACAAAAAATATATAGGCCTATATAGATTACCATGGCCGCTTAAAGTACTCGTAAAAATATTTTAACATTATGGTCTAAGATCCGAAGTTAGGTCGACCTACACCGAGCTGATAATAGGATGAAACCGGTTATAGCAAATTTAGCATATCAGAAAATATATTAAAAATGGGTTGCTTACAAAAATCCTGGACTGAAAATTATTAATTATTAAAAAAAAAGTTTTTAACATTTCCATTTTTTTCAGGCAACCCCATATATCAACTTAAATTGTATTAAAAATTGTAAAAAAAATGTAATGAAACTGCACATATTTTGATATATATATTTTCCTATTATCCGATCCCGTGAAAGTAGGTAACTAGTATCGACAATTATCTGTTTGTAACTGGCAATCCAGATAAACAACGGGCAACCCAACTTCTGCAACTTCGTCTTATTTCTACTTTAAGTCGGGATAATGTCTTAATATAAAAAACATTTTAAAAAATAAATAAAAATGTCCAGGATTTTTTCAGGCAACCCATTTTTAATATATTTTCTGATGTACTAAATTTGCTATAAAACCGGTTTCATCCTTATATCAGCTCGGTGTAGGTCGACCTAACTTCGGATCTCCGACTATAACAACGTAATCAAAAAAAAGACCATACTAGACTACACTTTTTGCATTTTTTAAATTTCGAAATTTTACATTTAATTCCATATTTAACTTTTCGTTATTGCGCTCGATAAGTAAGCATTTTGGCATTGTAGATTATTTTACTGATCAAATATTAGTGGTACTTGTGGTATTATTTTGCTTTCTTTATATTTAATACGCTGTTTTAACATAATGTACGAGTAATAAACCTTATGCAATGTTAATCCTCCATACCAACACGACGCGCGACGCCACGTCACATGTGCGGAAAATGTTTTGATGAAAGATTTCACAGCGTGCGATATGTTGGATATGGGCTTAACTCTCCCAGCTTATGAATAAACCAAACAAATAAAATTTAATCAAGCCTCCGTTACCCTTATTCAAATGCAAGTCGATTTACTTATTGAATTTGAGTTGGAATACGTTGAGTTGGAATGAAGTATTTGTAAAGGTGCTGATAGACTTGAGCATTCACTTGTAACAGAACATCGAGCATTCGCCGTTTTTATATTTGTCGAACTGAACAACGAGCCTAGCCAAGCATAGAGCCAAACATTTTCATGAGCATTCTAATGAATGCTTTAGTCGATGCTCGTTAAAAAATATTCTTGACGGTCGCGTGTGCTGCATTTATGTCCTGCGGTAATTTTCATTACGAGAAAAAAAAGAAACAGAGCAACAGGGGTGCAGGGAGGGACGTCTCAGAGCGCACGACCAAAGATTGCTCGGCAAAAAGCTCGAACAATGCTCGCTAGAATGCTCGCCAGAACGCTCGGTAGAATGCTTGCTAAAATGTTCTCGTTATTTTTCTGTGATGTAACGTTTGCACAAGTGCTCATTACAAGTGCTCAAGTCTATCAGCACCTTAAGTATAATATTACTGATTTTTCTAAATTTAAATTTAGATGTTTTCTTTAAACTTATATTGAAATATTTATTTGTTAGGTACTTTTACTCACAGGATAAAAAATAGTTGACTATTACGAGATTTTAATCACTTGTTACCCGATACTGTTCCATAAATTGAGATATAAGCTATCCCATTCTTTCAAATTGGATCAAACTGGACATGGTGTGCAAATTGATTAAAGCTGGTTAAGCAGTTTAGGAGTCCATAGCGGACATAAAACGTGACTCGTAATTTATATATGTTAAGACTTGTAACTTTTCCTATTCGTATTTTGTAAGTTGCTTTTATTTTTGTGTAAAAATTTGACGTGTGTGTCTGAGTGGCTGTTTCATTGTATCTTCTAAACGAATGGGGCTATTTTTATTTGTGAAAATATACTTGATGAAGCTGGTTCTTAGCTACATTGCTCATAGGTTTTGTCGGGGTTTTGATGTTTTTAATTTGATAATTATCAATTTCATCAGTCTACACACAACATTTAAAGATATAAATGGGGCTAAGAATAGGTTGTTATATATACGTCATGCTCTTAAGTGCCTTAGCACAATTCAGTTGCCCTTCCTGATTTATTTATTTCTTTCTGTTAAAATGATATTTAAAAAAATCAAAATGACAAAACTTAACGTTTACCGGGTCATGTGATATTAATATAACATTTTGATAGGATAAAATAGTGAAACACTGTTTATTATTGTTTTTTTTTTATAATATTGGAAGGCAAACAAGCAGCCGGATTTCCTGATGGTGAGATATTCACGCCGCCTAGAGACACCAAAGGTGGTAATGGTAAATTGCCAACCTGAGGCCAGGATGTTAGGCCTCGAGCAAAAGTAAGTTTACCAGCAAACCGGAACATGTCATGACGATATGGCGGCAGAAATAAGTAAGGCGGTGGCACCAATCCGGGTGAGTCGCTGCGAAACTCTACCACCTAGATGTCACGGTGTTAGTGACGGTAAGCATATGCTTGCCTTTTACAAGCTGCTTGGCAAGGAAGACAGATGGTCTATTCTTCAAAGGAGTTCGGACCAACATGGGGGAAAATACAATTTAAAGATCCTGACTTCAAATTCGACGGAGTTTGATACAAACATCAATAATTCCTTAATTAACCCTTTAGAAATGGAAATTAAGACAAATGTATATAACAATATACAAATATATATGAAAATAAGACAAAACTTCTTTGAGATGCCTTCGTCAAAGCATCTGTACCTATATCGGAATTCAGAAAAATTAAATCGGGTGTCCTTTTAACAAACGACTTCAAAGCGAAATTTTGTTTTTTTTTTATTTGTATGTTTGTTACACGATTACTCGGGCGATAACCAACCGATTATGATGGTTCTATTTTGGAAAGGAACATAGTGATTTTTAAGCTACTTTTAATAACGCATTAATTGTCATGAAACTCGATGACGTATCGTCGGCACTGATAACATGTGGGGCCGTCTAGGATAGGCCGTCATCAATACGCTGAAAAAAAAACAGATCAAATCGCCACTTGGCAATGGAAATTTTCTGCAGATTTGCTGCACGTAAAATATTTATTTAAAACAAATGTTTTATGTCACGTTGTCATGAAATTAATAGTTGATTTTTGGTTCAGAAATTTAAAAATGGCGGTTAACCACAACAGCGTAAATAACATGTTGATCGGAAGTTATTCATTTGGATTGGCAAAATTAACAAGGCTTCGACAAATGTAAGCTTGATATCGCAACATTATTTACATGTGGTTTGAAAACATGTTTAATTAATTTGAATTATGAAATTAGAAGTGCAAATTTATTTAAACGCGATTAAACTGCAATACCGACCGCCATCTCATTACTATTCGCGCAAATGTAATTGAAAATCGCGATTTGATAGGTCTTATTTGAAATGCAGGCCATGAATGGCTAAGTCAAGGCTATTTTTCAAAAAAATCAACCCCCAAAGGGCTTAACAGAGAAGTTATTATGACAATCGTATCTATTCTACGCTAACGAAGTCGCAAGCAAATAGCTGCTTTTTGGAGTCGGTTTCATAAAACGCAGCCATTCTCATTTGCAATGAAAAGTTGAAATACTTATTTAAAATATTTAAGAAAATAAAATTGGGACTCTTTACGAGGAACACTTATTGTACTAGCTGAGCCGACAAACTTTTTCTGTCCTAAATATGGACAACTGATTTCTTATTATTGATATGAACCTTCTTCTCGTAATAACTAGCACAACAAAAAACGAGTAAGTACAGTTGGTCCACTCATTTTTTGTAAACTCATTTTTGTAAATAAGAAGATTTAAAGGCAAACAAACTGACATGAAATGCACGTCGCCTTTCGATATCAAAAAAGTTAGTGGTGTGTTGACATTCATTGTCATCATCAGCCGGAGGACGTCCACTCCAGTCGTTAGCAGCCAGCACTCCCAGCGAATTTGACCAGATCCTCAATCCATAGGGTAGAAGGTCGTCCAACACTACGTCCTCTAGTGCGGGGCCGTCACTCGAGAACCATTGACATTACATTACTAGAATCTAAACCTCTTGTGGGCCAGTAATTTTACCGGATTACACCAATTTACCAACCCAGAACACTACAAAAGTCATAATTTAAACGCAGTAAAACTGCCAAAATCGACTTCAAAATTGGAATATATGTTTTCTCATGAATGCTAATGTAGACCTGGACCAAATTATAATGGGACCACCGCGGCTTTCAATTAAGAAAACAATTTTGAAAATCCGTCTACAAACACCGGAATAATCGCGAAACATACATACATAGAAAAAACATACGTGTCGAATTGCGAACCTCCTCCTTTTTTAGTTGGTTGAAAACAAGAAACGTATTATCTTTTACCTACTAATTTCGTTGTACTCGTACAAATGCAGAGTCCAATATCGTTATTGTAACAAATACCAGGCCGTTATGGCCCATTGTCTTCAGGATCAGTTACTTTATTACTTAAAAGGTTTCGGAAAGGATAGGGAGCGCAAAATGTCTCAGTGTTGGGTATTTGATTTTATCCCCGACTGTTTAGAAATATATATTTATATATATAATTCTTATGTTCGTGTGTTTGTCACTGAACTCCTTCTAGACGACTGGACGGATTTTGATAAAATTTTTTGTGTGTATTCAAGGGAATTCGAGAATGGTTTAGATTCACAATTTGGTTTCCTGGAAAATGATTTTTAAATTATTTATTCAATAATAAGTAGTTGTTGATTTTGGACTGTTTCCCATTGGATCCGACAGACTGCGCTACTATCGAAGCATTAATGTCAAGCGATACGAAGTTTGCTGGGTCGGCTAGTATAGTATATTATATTATAGTATATTATAGTATATTATAGTATATTAGTTGGCCACGGCTTCCCCTGTCATAAA
>NJDC01058248.1:84332-97863 GCA_002245475.1 Calephelis virginiensis
ATCAAACGCTTTTTTGAGATCCACAAAACCGCAGAAAACCTTCTGACCCACAGCCAGATGCTCTACAATGTTGCGGAGCGAAAACACTTGATCCGTACATCCTCTTCCAGACCGGAAACCGCCTTGAGCCGCCCACAATGTTCCATCGGACATCCCTTGCATTCTCCTTTCAACTATTTTTCCATACACTTTTGATGCTAAACTGATCAAACTAATGGCCCTGTAACTTGTACAGTCCATACGTGAACCCTTGCCTTTATACAAGGGCATGATGACTGCACGTCGCCAGTCTTCCAACATTTGTTACAAAGAACCCAGAAAGAGTTCCGGACGGCAGGACCACCAAGTTTGATCATCTCAGCTGTAACCATATCTACTCCCACAGCCTTACCATATTTCATACTTCTTATACCCCATTCAACTTCTTCCATCATAATGCCGTCAGATGCCTCCACTATTTCCGAGTCATTTGAGTACTCGGACCCAGCGGCAGCTGCTTGGGCACATTCATACATATCTCCATAAAATTCACTCCACCGTTTTAACACGACATGCGTGCTTGTAAGAATATCACCACTCTTAGACTTAATTCTATTCATTCTGGAGGCAGACGAACAATTTCGAGACTTCTTTACCTCCCTCCAAAAGAGTTTAGTGTTCATCTCGAAGTTGTTAACCAACCTCTCTTCTAGTTTCATACTTTCCCTTTCGTGCTTCTCTTTCACTAAGTGTTTTGTGATATTCTTGCAACAACGGTACATTTCTTTCTTCAAATCTTTCATACTGTCATTCGACTGCAAACATGCTACATAGTCTAGCCAAGCTTTTTTTTTCTTTCAACGGAGGCTTTTACCTCCTCATCCCATCATGCGTCACCATTCATATACTTGTGCATTTTTGCACACCCACATACCTCTTTCGTAACATCAACCATGCTATCTTTCAAAACATTCCAACAGTCATCTACGTCTAAGTCCGGTAGGCACATACTATTCAGCCTGTCTTTGACTTGACTCTCATACGTGCTACCTACATCCGGGTCTTGCAACTTTTCACTCTTACTCCTTTCAAGCCGTCCAAATGGAATACGTACTTGCCAGTGCCTCCACTTCTTAAACAGACCCTTAAACCGGCTAGTAACCAAGTAGTGGTCCGTGTTAAGAGTTGGGCTTCTGAAGGCTCTCGTGTCCATTAAACACTTCCAGAGGCGACTATCAAGCAAAATCAAATCTATCATTCTCATTTGATCATTCCTTCTCCATGTATACGTATGTATGTCCTTATGGTGAAATATTGTGTTTGACACAAGAACATTTCTTTCCACACATAAATCTACAATATGTTTACCAGCATCATTCACTCTCTTATCACTATAGGGTCCAAGAGCGGCCTCGTAACCGTCCCATCGTGTCCCCATCCAACTTTTCCAGGTCATGAGTCGACGACCAGTTGACCGGAACGTAGGTTGCTACCACAACTACTCGCGTGTCTCCTAGTTTAATACGGACCCAGAGCAATCTCGGACCAATCAAACCATACTCTTTCAGGCCTGAGACTAAGCGAGACGATAAAATAATACCTACCCGAGCGTGGCATGGCGTGTATCGCTCTGTGATACACCAGATCAGAGAGCCAACCTGCCACCGGGGAGATCAAAAGTATCACTACCCTTTCGCTAAGTTACACACAGTAAATCCAGGCCTCTCTCATCAATTACATCAATCAATTCATTCATCTTCGCTTCAATTCCTCCTCTCACATTCCAAGTGCCTATTTGACACTCTCCACTCCTTGATTCGCCTGTACGGGCCTAGCGTGAAGGGTGGTGGCCCCCATGGCCCATCTGCCTCTTTTCGTACCGACGAGGGCGGATCGGTATGCGTCACCTCCAGGGAACGCCATAACCCACTCTGCGGTACTTTTTCGGGCCAGAATTGCAGTCCAATGGACTGGCAGGGATCGCGACGTGCACGCTTCTGGTCATTATTATCTTGATAATAAAAATAATAAAATGTCACTTCGTAACAAAGTGACACTTTACAAAACATGTGTTAGACCCATATTAGCCTACGGAAGTATAGCCTTCGCGCATACCTTCCCGTCCCATATTAAAAAATTACAAGTAGTCCAGAATAGGTTCATGCGAACTACATGCAACGGGTGTTCCGTGGCACGTTCGCAACGAGGGCCTACATCGCAACCTCGATTTACCCACGATAGCGCAGCATTTCAAAGAACTATCCGAACGATACTTTTTAATAACGGCTGCCCACCCGAATCCGGTGTTAGCACCCGCGTGTGACTACACACTGGCCGCGAACGGGCCCTCCAATCATAGAAGACCCCGCCACGTGTTATCGGATCCTCCGGACCCAATAACCGCGGCAAACGCTCCCTCCCAACCCGAACACAAACTCACAATACAACAACATCACACTACACCGTCGCCGCCGGTCTCGGCGACGAAGACATCTCTTGCACCCGGCGCCTGACGGCGAGCAATGAGCCGCCACTACTCCTCCATCAAGTCTACCTAGTAACCAGAACGCAGCACCAAGTCGAGGTACGGTCTCCCGGGAGACAGCCCTTGTTGCTGGCGTTGTAGGTAACTGTCCAATCCATTTAAATAATCGGCCCATGGCCCACAAAGCTCGGTGAAGTTGTAAAAACTGCGAGGTTAGCAACAAATTAGTCATTCATAAAAAAAAGTACACTACCTCTTCCGCCAACTTTTCGACGTGAGGATTTGACAACTTCATCGTGTCAATAATAGATTAGTAATTTAGGGCTCGTATACACCACGTCTTTCCATCGATGCGCGATTTACTAGAAAAAAAAAGATTACTTGCGATTAAATAGCTGATAACTCACAAAAAAACCCGGTACAAACGCGTGTGAGGAGCATTTCTCCTTGTAAAATCAAAGGCGTGCGAATGTGCATGTATCGTGCGGTCTCTTTCCTTCCTTGAGAAGAATGAGGATTTACGGGCGGTAAATCCTGTGGCTGTGGCGAGTTGTATATCGTAATACGCATCGACGGTGCTTGAAAAAACGTTGTGTATAAGAGTTTTGAAGTTTTTTAATAACCTGACCTACAAGTGCAATTAAGCACACTAAGGGGTAGAGTCCCGCAACTCACCAGATTGGTACCACCGTTTACTGCCGCCAAAACGTCAGTAGGCTATTTGCCATCGCTGTGTTCCAATTTATACATCAAGATAGCCAGTTTAATAACACAAAAGAATTAACATCCCATCCACAGGTTATCGAGGCTCCTTTATCTTTGATTTCTACAGACGACGTGTATTTATTAGCAAATCCGTCTGCTTCTTCCTTAAATTGGCTTCCAAGCCAGAGCAGGAATTCTACAATATCTCCTCTGACAGCTTTATTTTTTGTGGAATTTTTTTACAGATTTCTTACCAACTGTATTGGTAAAATCACCTGCAGAGAAAGAGAGCTATTGAAACATCTCCCCGCAAAATAATAAACAATTTTACGGTAGAAGCAACGCAAATTCAAACATGAATCTTGACCACCATTTGGACCAGCTAAACAGATTAACTTATAGATGCCGGAACACGGTCAAATATAATGATGAAACTTTGTTAAATAAAACACCGATTCATATTTGGCATCAACAAACAGATTTATACTTGCTGTAAACTTGGCAGTGCTTCAAAAACGTGTGTAACGTTAATTTTTTTCCGTGCAATAATAATTAGCTATCTCCATACCTACAAAACAAAAGCAGCTGTTACATGGAAACTAGCAGTTTCCCGCGGCTTCATCTGGGTGTTAGCTGGAAACAAACTATAGGACGTGACTTATAGGGTATCTATACACTGAGTCTTGCAAATTATCGAACGTAAGCCGCGGACGAGACCTTGAGCGTTAGGATGTCCGAAAGACATCTGGCGCTCTAGAGGCTTAAGCCCGCCGTAAGCGTCCGTGGATGGCACGTGTACCATCAGTCGCGGCTGTAAGCCAGCCGCATCCGTAAGGCACGGCTGATGATATGTTTCCAGCTTTAAAGTCATTCTAATTTCTCTATTAAATGTGTGCTGCTCACTATCCATCATAGCCTTTTCTCTTCCCTTGTGCAGCTTCTTTGTCTATCTGAAAATCAATAGGAATTCTCAAAATAAATAGTGGACTATTTTTACTTTCTACAAGCGCATAATAACCTGTAGAGCTACTCTTTAATCTCGATTTCACACAAATTGAAAATTGGAATTAGATTTGTGTCTTTTAGTATTATTGGATTAGTGGATAGCGTATATGCCTAACTGCATCGACCAACCGCGAGGCTAGGGTTCGATTCCCGACGGAAGCAGGCATTTGTAAGATGAACATTTTTAAACATCTGCATTTCCTGGTCTGGGTGTTTATTAAATATCTATTTAAGTATTTCTATGTATCAGAATCGTTGACTAACACCCAAAACACAGGCACACAAATTGCTTACTTTGGGGTTAGATTCAATTTGTGTGACTTGTCCAGGGATATTTATTTATTTATTATTAGTAATGATAATAATTCTCTAGTATAATGTTCAAGAGTACAAAATGATCCAATTCGATTCCAATTGCCAATTTGCATGAAATCAAGATTCAAAACTAACTCTACCGATTATTGTTAATTTACATCATCAGACATTATTCTGTTGGTCGATTTTCTCCAAGTCGTTTTATTCTTTGATTTCAGGAGGGATCCTGAAACGGACTCCTGACGGGAGTTCAGCGAGATGTTGTGGCGGAGATTGCTGACTGTTAGGACAGCGTAAAGATCTCTACACATGCCAGAAAAACTCTACCGTCAACAGAAAGGTTAGCAGCTGCTGTTGTAATGATGTTTTGTGTATACTTATAATAAAACTGCAGCAAAGTGAATTCTGCACATTGAAAGTATTTTTTGAAAAATAGGTGAAGGTGACGGAACGATACGGAAAAAGTTCTGTGGAACTTTTTCCGTATCGTTCCGTCCTACTTTTTATTCCGTATTACACGTCATAAGTTTACAGACATAGCAACACTCGATATAAATTACCAACGTGAAATCCGGAACAATTATATTTTAAACGTACTGGTCATCTTATAAATACATAAAATTCTTCAAGGCAAATCTCCCTTCAGGGTAGGCAGAGAGCACCAAATGCCGAATGAACGAAGTTTACTGGGCTAGTGTCCATTAAAAATTAATATCAGTTATCCAAATATATTTTTCTATCGGCCATATTTATTTTATAACGAGATAAGTTACATAAGTACCAAATATTGATTAACGCAAAATATATATTACCCGGTTAGTTATATCATTATAACTCAAGAACGGCCACTTTAAATTTTATCTAATTGACGCCATTTTCTCCGCATTAAATGGAATAACTACTATAATAACTTTTTATTTTATTTCTATAATTTAAGAAAAATCCCTTAAAAAAGGCCTGGCCGAACCTATGAAATTAGCTGGGAGTCGGAACAGCTAGTTAGGTAATATTATCAACATGAATTTGAGACCTTCTCAACTCTTTAGCAATTATTATTAAAACAGGCCTTCTGAAAGGTAAAGGTATCGATAAAGGCAAGTATAATGTATTATTTCTATTTAAACATTGATATTTCAATATTGATCCCTGCAATGTTTTTCATTATTAGACGTTGCTTCAAACTTTTGAGCATAGAAAACCGGCGTCAATTTTACTGCTTTAATATATCCTCTTCGAGTGATCAGCGTTCCAATCGGCGTAGTATATTAAGTCTATATTTTAGCATATATTTCGCACTAAGCGAACATTTCTTTTTCGATCTTTTTATCGGGCTTTTATTCCTTCCATTATTTCAATGAAAATATTCATAGACGTTATAGACGGTTATAAACACGCCTTCAAACAAAGGTAAACTTGGAGTAAATTTTGTTTCCATCTTCCGACTATTGTTAAATTCGCATTAAAGGATAGCGCCCCCTTAGATGAACCGGGACAGGGCTCATCGCAGCCCAATAATCCGCCTAGATCCCTTTCGTATATTTTGTATGGAGCAACGCCCACTGTGCCGGGGCGCATCGGAGCAGATTTCAGCAAGGCACCCCGCGAGGCACTACAGTCACTAAAGATCACTATAGCTTTATTGGGGATAGAGCACTAATGACATTTTAACGCTAAAGTTTCGTATGAAAACAACTAGAGGTGCCACTTTCCATACTTGACGATTTTAACGTGCTCTCGCCTCTCTATTTTTTTGTTGTAATCTTTGGCGCTGAGTAACAGAAATGCGATCGCCGATGCGATGCGGCCCGGCCCGTCACGCTCCGCCCCGTCAACAGTTGGAGCTATCCTTAAATGGTAGCGCCCACTGTTGACGGGGCCGAGGGTGTCAGGCCGGGGTGCATCGCATTGCAAAGCCCACTGCCGCGGGCCAGGCCGCATCGTATCTGCAAATTTTTGTTACTCAGTACCAAAGTAGAGCAACGAAATAGAGACGCCACTTGACGTTAAATACGTCAAGTATGGAAAGACGCGCCATCTAGTAGTTGTCACACGAATCTTTAAGTATGGAAAGTGGCCCCTTTAGTAGTTGTCTTACGAAACTTTAGCATTAAAATACCATAGCGCTCTTTTCTTAACAGTGATATCATGAATTTTGGTCACTGTGCATTGGGGTATGTGCGCGTGGTGTCTCGCGGAAATCCGCCGCGGAAAAATCCACGCCGATGCTCCCCCGCTCAGTGGGCGTTGCTGCATATAAAATGTATGCAAACGATTATTGTGCTGCGATGCGCCCCGTCCCGGAACGTCCCAATTGGGGGCTATCCTTAAATCTGCGGTCCATACGGATGCAAAACATGCAACGTTTAGAACGGTCAAAAAAAACCTAAAGCTGTTAACTATCAGCTAGCTATTTCTATGTATTTGTAGATGTTCATGTATGTAACCCATGATTATTCTCATCATTTCAGCATGTATCTCAGTTGTCCCTTACATTTAATAATGATGAGTAAGGGTTGGCATTCCTACTCTTACTTTTCCATTTCAATCCATAATCGCCAATCCTCTGGCTTGAAAGTCATATTCCACGATATCTAGCCAACGTTTTTTTTGAATCTGCGCCCAACGCCTAGCGATGAGCCTTCACTTTTCCTCCATCAAGTCCACCCAGTAACCCGTAGTACTCTGCCGGGAGACAGCCCTTGTTGCTGGCGTTGTAGGAAACAGGCCAATCCATCTACATAATGATGTCTCGGACTGAGCACTCTGCTCGGCCCACAAAACCCAGTGAAGTTGTAAAAACCGCGGGGTTGGCAACATATTAGTCATTCAAAAAAAACTCGAGAGGTCGTTGTACATGTTTAACGTCAACTGCTAGACTTTGATCTATTCCTGACAGGGGCAGCCATCCGCTTGATGAACATCTTATGTTTTTTTTTAATTGGGAGATTAGCGAGCAAGCAAGACCAGCTCTTGGTAGTGAAATAGAACCGTAGTTTATAGATGTTACAGGTGCGTCGCTGTCCTGGAGCCGGGATGTTAGGCCTATTTTCTACCGGCTACCCTACCCTGCGGACTGGAACATAATGACTGTCTTTATAACGGTAGGAATATGTGAAGTGGTGGATCTCTACCCGGGCAAGCTGCTGCACTGCACTCTATCCTCAGTTGTTCTGTAGGTCTTGTGCTTATTAAATTTATTCCGGAATCTATTTCCCGTGTTGGTCCGGGCTCCTTTGCAGAATAGACCATCTGCCTTCTTACCAAACAGCTTGTAAAAGGAGAGCATAGGCTTACTGTCACTAACACCGTGACATCTAACTAGGTGGTAGAGTTTCGCAGCGACTCGCCCGGATGAATACCACCGCCTTACCTATTCCTGTCGCAATAACGTCATGACGTGTTCAGGTTTGGAGAGTAAGGTAGCCGGTAAACTTACTTTTGCTCGAGGCCTAACATCCCGGCCTCAGGTTGGCAACGCACCATTACCACCTTGTGTGTCTCTAGGAAAATTCTTATCATCAGGTAATCCGTTTGCTTGTTTGCCTTCCAATATCATAAAAAAATAACTATTTCTAGAACTGGCATCGTTGACTAATTGGCATCGTAACACACGTATATTATATACTTACTTCAGACTCAGATCAATTTACTTAGGTATGTATTTGTGTGTAATGTTGTTTCCAGAGATATTATACCGTCTTGTTATTGTACTAATATCCATACTATGAAAAATAATCATTTAACTATTACATCTAAATATAAATTTGTAGCTGCGTTTGTGCGTGACATAAATAATTTAGCCAACCTCGCGTGATATATGATGTATATCGTTTATTCGTCAAATTACCAAAACTATTTTTTACACATGCTTATGTGTGAATGTAATAGTTTTACATGTAAAATCACACCATGCTTTTCAGTCTTTCTGACAAGGATAAAGTACGATATTGTACCAACAAATGTTACAAATGTGTGTTTATGTTTGTGCCGTTTTCATCTTAAACGTCTGAAATTTTAGTGGTATTTAACAAATAAATAGATTAAATCTTAGAGAAGGATATAGGCATAAGACTTATCTTCAAGATCTGTTGACATGTATAATAATGAAGCGCAGTAAAACTACAAAACTATTTCTTTAGGTACCACGTCTCGATTTGTTACTTTTTTTATATTTCGACACTGCCGTAGAACAAAGTCAAATGTGACTATACAACATAATTTATATTATGCAACTTGTTGAGCAAAAATAACTTCAGCGTTGACTAATCTATTGATACCGGAAAGAAAAAGTGCAAGATTCAGGTAATTTCTGAAGTTATTTAATCAAACAAAGTTTTATTTGAATTGCATTTTGGAGAAAAAAGACTGTAAAGTTGCTAGACGTATTTCACATCCATCCTTGTTCTACAACAGTGTCGATTTGTCAATATCAGCAATGTTGATGTCTTCAGAAATATTAAAACAAGGTATTAATAACTCAAAATCTGCTAGTTGGATCATGATGAAATTCAAATGGGACCCAGGGATCATGGACCTATATTTCTAAAAAAGGATTATCAATATCAATTTGTTATTGGCAAAGTAATCACGTAACAAATATAAAAAACTAGATTCAATTTGAGAACCTTCTCCTTTTTCGAGATCTATTTAAAATTACCCCTACTTTTGATTGTAATGAAAGCACTAAATAACTTTGACATTGGCGGAAACCCAAGCAGCAGATAATAAAAAGCGTGCTATGGCGAGAGCTATGCTAGGTGTTTCTCTGCGAGATATGATCCGTACTTCGTAGATCCGCAAGAGAACGAGAGTAACCGACATAGTTCAGCGAGTTAGCAAGCTGAAGTGGCAATAGGCAGGCCACATTGCTCGCAGAACCGACAACCGTTGGGGAAGAAAGGTCCTGGAGTGGTGGCCCCGCACCGGAGGACGTAGTGTTGGACGACCTCCCACCCGGTGGACTGACGATCTAGTCAAAGTCGCGGGAAGCCGTTGGATGCAAGCGGCTGGCGACCGCGACTTCTGGCTGATGATTATGATGGCTATGACGATCGACTTCACCCTCATAATATTTTTTCCCTTTAAAATTCATCTAGCGACTGGGATAGAAGGAAGGGAAGTGGCCTCTGTGCTATTTAAGAAGTTAATTAACAATTACAATCTGTGCCAAATTTCATTCACATCTGATAAATCGATGAGTGAAATCTGTTAGAATAAACATCTACTTATTCATCGATCAATATTTTTTTATATATACGAGAAAAAATCAATACTAAAATAATTTAGGACTGGTGACCTTTTCAGTCTCAAGCCTTTTTCAACCTTCTTACACCTCACATATAGCAATTGTATGATTATAATTGATGTAAAAAAAAGTATCTTCAGGCCTTATCCCCGAAAAGGTAGGCAGATGCACAACCAGGCTACCCACGACTAGCCGAAGACACTGAGTCCCACATTGTGATAGGTGGCAAGCCTATAATGCATCAATTACATTCACACAATTTTATTTTTGTATGTGAGGTGTGAAGACGGGCGCCAGAAAACGGCTTGATCTGCAGCACAGGTCATCAGCCTGCCTGGTTGTGCCTCTGCCTACCTCTTCGGGGATATGGGCGTGAAGATACTTTTTAATTGATGCAAATATAATTTAAAGCATTGTAATTAAAATAGCGATAAGTAGTCTAAGAATTCATTTACATTTTTTCAGTTAATAAATAATATGTTTTGATCTTCTTATCTACGCCATGCCAGGGATCCGGGATCTAGAGGTGTAGTAAATGCTTGGGAGTTTGCTCGCAACCCACCGGAATAAAAAGTATCCTGTGTCCGTCTCCCGGTTCTAGCACATAAATTTTCAGCCAAATCGGTTCAGCCTTTCCTGTTATAAATAGTGTTATCCTATTATAAAACACGATCACTAGTTTAGGAATCCATCGCGGCCAAACAACGTGACACGTAATTAATATTTATTAAAATAATAAAATGGAATTCCGCCAAGTTCCAAAGATAAAACCAGTTCGATATATAAAATAGCGATATTTTCAATTTACGAACAAATGTTTTAATTGTACGGTCAATTGGAATACAAAACCGAAATGAGGGGTCAAAACGCATAAAACTTAACTACCTACTTATATTTTATTATACCGCCCAAAATTGGAGATGTAAAGACAAAGTAGTTAATAAAACAAGCTTAACGCGACTGTGTCCCCGTGTAGATCCGGGTCCATTGAGAATAGACCGTCAACCTTTCTGCCAGGTAGCTCGTAAAAGGCAAGCACAGGTTAAAATGTAGCTCATCACTAACAAGACCACTGGTGGCAGAGTGCTGTGCCAGCAACTTACTCCGGTCCACGGGATCCATTACCTTACCTATTCCTGCCATCGTAATGGCTCTGTCATAATCTGGTTTAGAGAGTACCTACCGGTACTTGCACAATGGCTTAACATCCAGGGCCCTGTAGTACTTACCGGCGACGAAAGGGTTACGGTATCCTCTGCCTTTCATAAGAGGCGCCTAAAAGATGGTTTGGGCTATTGTTGTTGGCTTAAAAAGCAGCCCGGGACGTGGGGCAGCATAGCATAATGTGACCCCATACTAACGTCAAAGTGCCCACACCAGAAGATAAGGTCTTCTGAGCGGAAGAGCATGCGGGCAGGTGTGAGAGTGACAGCTCTGCGTTATTCGGAGATCCCGCACTCTCCCGATACACACAGAGGATGGTCACCAAGTAGTTAGTCGGTCGGAGCCCGGCATAACCCGCCACTTCTCCCGCAAGCGGCAGGTACCCATGAGGATTTCTACTCGTTAAAAAAAAGGCCTAACATCTCGGCCATAGACTACGACGTACCTATAACATCTATAGTGTCTATTGGCCACGGTTATCTCTTAATTTCAGGAGAGCCGTGAACTTGTTCACTGACCACTCACATGAAAAAATTTGACGAATTGCTCCTATTCGATTCACCAAGGGGGCAGGTATTAGTGTAATGAACAACCAGATGTCTGTGTTTCTGGGTCCAGGTATTTATTAAGTTTATTCTGCCAACTGTTAAGGTATTTCTTTGAATAAATGTTGCCAACACAAATCATTGAATGATTGACAAAGCAGATATACAATGCGAATGTGGATGGATGTAGGTACCCGGGGAGACCAAGGCTGACATTTCACGATCAGATCAATCGGATATTATCCGAGGGTGGTGTCAAGAGTCTCCGAAACCGGCGTGTTTGTATGAAAAGGGTTATGAATGTGAAGGAAGCAAGACAGGTTTGTCAGGATCGTGAGGTCTGGCACTCGATACTCTCTGCCTACCCCGTAAGGGACTTGGCGTGAAGATATGTATGTATGTATGTATGTAACACAAATCACATAAGCATTTAATTTGATTACTTTGGGCTTTTTTATGATATTGGAAGGCAAACAAGCTGACGGATTCCCTGATGGTAAGAAATTTACGCCGCCTCAAGACACCAAAGGTGGTAATGATGCGTTGCCCATCTGAGGGCGGGATGTTAGGCCTCGAGCAAAAGTTAAAAAAGCTTTCTTATCCTCTGACCGGAACACGTCAACGGCAAGCACTGACGTCATGACGGCAGGACTAGGTAAGTCGCTGCGAAACTCTATCACCTAGTCAGATGTCATGGTGTTAGTGACGGTAAGTCTATGCTCGCCTTTTACGAGCTGCCTGGCAGGAAGGCAGATGGTCTATTCTGCAAAGGAGCCCGGACTAACACGAGGAAAATGAACTGGAATATTATACTCGTAATATTTATAATATCGAATTAGTGTAAGTTGTCCGAAAATACCTCAGTACTTTTTCTTATACTGTTCTATTGTGCTTAAATCGTAAAAGAAATTCTTTCGGTTTTATTACCTGCAAGATCAGAGCAAAGACGGCCTTTATATGGAATTTTTCCTTTTTTCCTGATTAATTTTATATGGCTTTTTATTTCTTTCTCATCAACCAGCTGTTGATACAATATTATCATTCATTTCGCTCTCTGTAATTGATGAGATAATTTATGACCAGTCGTAAACTTCTGCAGTAAAAATATGATCTGTGCATATCTATAATTTTATATTTATATTAAATTCTTGTGTCACGATATTCGTTCCCGTACTCCTCCATAACGGCTTGACCGATTCTCATGAAATTTTGTGAGCATATTGAGTAGGTCTGAGAATCGGCTAATACGTATTTTTTTATAATCCTAAGTGATAAGGGTGACTCACCCCAATTTTTTTTTTGTTAAAATCACGTTAAAGATATAGCAGAACAACGTCTGCCGGGTCAGTTAGTATATATATAATAGTTAGTGCCTACAACTTAACACATTGCAAACAGGCTTTTTTTATTTTTTTTATAAGTAGTAACAACAACATTGTTACCTATTGTCATCGTTGCATGATGCCAGCAAGATGCAAAAGAGTTTACCAAGTTTAACTCAAAATCCACTTTTATATGTTATAGGAAGGCAAACAAGCAGATGGATTTCCTGATGGTAAGAAATTCACGCCACCTAGAGACACCAAAGATGGTAATGGTGCGTTGCCAACCTGAGGCCAGGATGTTAGGCCTCGAGAAAAAGTAAGTTTACCGGCTACCTTACCCTCGGAACCGGAACACGTCATGACGTTATGGCGGCAGGAATAGGTTAGGCGGTGGTACCAATCCGGGCGAGTCGCTGCGAAACTCTACCACCTAGTCAGATGTCACGGTGTTAGTGATGATAAGCCTATGCTCGCCTTTTACGAGCTGCCTGGCAAGAAAAGCAGATGGTCTGCAAAGGAGCCCGGACCAACACGGGGAAAAACACTTCTTGTCTTATAAGACATTAATAAAATTTATTTAGTTTTTTGATAAAAACATAGAAATCATAACATACAAAAACATAAAAAAGTTTATCAATTTGATTGTATGTTTTTTGAAGGATTCAAAGAAGTAACAGTATTATTACATTGCCCATCGGAAAGTGATCACCGCCGCCCACTGACATCCGCAGCACCAAGAGTATCACAGATGCGTTGCTTAGCT
>NJDC01058248.1:98357-138273 GCA_002245475.1 Calephelis virginiensis
AATTTATTTAGTTTTTTGAAAAAAACATAGAAATCATAACATACAAAAACATAAAAAAGTTTATCAATTTGATTGTATGTTTTGTGAAGGCTTCAAAGAAGTAATAGTATTATTACATTGCCCATTGGATGCATTGCTTAGCTTTTGAGGCATTATTTTTGAAAGACTCCAAAGGAGTCTAAAGAGACTCTAAAGGAGAAGATTCTAAATTCGCCTACATACTTTTTTATTAACTCTTTTGTATGTATGTAAGGCGATTACCGGGCCAATAGTCAACCGAATTTAAAAGGTCATTTTAAGAAATATTCCGAGATGGTTCCATATTAGTTTTATCTTAATCCGACTAGTGGTTTTTGAGCTATAGTTAATATTGCATAATTTTTTCACTTGACTTTGTCAATGAGGTCGTCAACATAACTAAAAAATGTGTAACTTAAAAAATACCTAGTAGTAGAATGTTAATAAAATGTATGTGGGATTATTTCGAAACCATTTGCTATTTTTCGAAAAAAGAATTACCGTTACGGTGAGGCATATGTTGTGAGCATAACCATGCTTTTGTTGTGGTTTTGGACCTTGGTTTTTATTCAATTTAACAAAATTTTAATATATGTAGGTAAGTATCGTCGAATGACACCCATAACACAATTAAACAACATGCTTAATTTGGGTTAAGGTAATTAGCTATATGAATTGTCATATACTTACCTAATTTACCTTTTCTTTTTTCGTGGGGAAATCCATCATGGATACCCGCCATTTTCGGGGGAAGCGGCGGGTTATGTGAGACTCCTACTCACTAAAACCCCACGGTGTCCTCCCTTCGCCAGGTACCGGGGCTGTGGGGACGCTTTGGCACTCTACCACTGCCCCAGCGGCGCTGGATCTCGTGATCCCCGTCGCGCAGCCCCTCTCAACAGGGGGCCGCATGTCGTCTGAAGTGGTGCACGGAGACACAGCGTACACCACTTCGGGGGTTCCAGTGGCGACAGGCACCCCCGTACCTGCCGCAACCCCATCTCGACCGGGCGGGCTAGATGGAAAGCCCGCACCCTTCTCCGTGGGCCGTGCTGCCGCCATCCCACGCGGGCCAAATGGCCCACCACCCTGTGTGCGCTCCTCATGTCCCCTCTTGGGCAGAGAGGGGTACTGAGGAGCGCCCTCCCTGGTCCGTATTGGTTTCGCCGGGGTCCCAGCTCGACCCCAGCTACTCAGCCCCCCCGCCACGACAAGGCTCGGACCCTCGGGGGGGTACCTAATTTACCTACATATATTATTAAAAGAAGATGTTGACCATAACGCATTATCGTAAAAAATCTATATAAGTATAATATTGTGATAACTAGGCGTAGTAAAATTACAAAAACCGACTCCAACTATTTTATTAGGTACCACGTCGGGATTTGATAATTATTTTTTCGAAAGATAGCAAGTGGTTTCAAAATGGTCCCACATTTTATCCACATAGTATCTTCAGTATTCTCAGAATTTAAGTATAATTCAAACCACTGTTCGGATCATGATAAAACTAATAAGTGACCATCTCGGAATCATGAACTATCTTTCTAAACAGAACCATCAAAACTATTGGCCGAGTAATCGCATAACAAACATACAAATTAATAAAAAAACAGCCGAATTAACGAGCTCCTCATTTTTGAAGTCGGTTAAAAAGCACAAATCACATTTACTTGCTTGAGACCGCGTAAAACTAACTTGTACCTAACCTATTACACCAATATTTTCATTATTTCCATTTTTAGGCAATGTAAAAATGATTTATTCAGCTTTATTCCATGACAACTGAAAGTAACTCAAATCTTAGTTTTTAAATTAGTTTGACCAAAGTATAAGTGTGTTTGCGTGATAAATATTAATTAAACAGCTAGCCCAATTGTGTGGTAAGCTAAGCAAACATAATGGTTACATACACCTAAAGCATTGGTCAATAATATATTTAGAAATCTTTGACCTTTTGCCTTTATTAAAAAGATCAATAAAAGGGTGAATCTTGAAACTTAGGTACGCGGATAATTTGGTCAATTCTGCTTTTATAAGTACTGAGTATGAAATGTACCTTAAGCCGACTGAAACTCTCCTTTACCATTCATTTCTGACAACTCAAACAAATCGTTGTTTGTCCGCAATGCACTCCTAAACTACTTAACTTATTTTAATCATATTTGCAGACCGAGTGCAGTGTAATCCAACTTTAAAGATAGGATAGGCAATGATGGGACAACTAGTACCTATCTAATATACCTACACCAATATGGACACCCGGAGTCTCTATTCAGGCAACTCACTATTTTGTTACTTTCTAGGTCTTCGTACGTGAAACAAAACCCTTATAGATTCGAAATGTCCGTATGTCACAGCAACATTGTTCTTCAATTCTACGGATTCGGTTCAAAGTTTGGTGTTAACCGCCTCGTTGGTCTAGTAGCGTACTCGCCAAACAACACTGACCAACCGCGAGGCTCGGATTCGATTCCCGACAGGGGCAGGCACTTTTGCGATGAACATTTACATGTCTGCATTTCCAGGTCGTGTTTATTAAATTTATTGTGGTATCTATTTTAGTATTTCTATGTATTAGTATCGTTGACTAATACCCATAACACAAGCATATAATTTGCTTACTTTGGGGTTGGATTCAATTCGTGTAAGCTGTCCAGGAATATTTATTTATTTATTATTTAATCGCCTATGTAGTCTAGCAGTTCAGTTGTTGGACTTGACTGCATGAGGTCCCGGGTTCGAATCCCGGGTCGGGCAACAAAAAGAAAATTGGGTTTTTCCAAATTTTCTAACAAAAAAAAAGGTTGCTCGAGATAGGATATGTGCCCGGTTGGCGATAGGCTTGCCACCTAACACATTGTGGGACTTAGTATCTTAGACTAGTCGTGGGTCCCCTGGTCGTGCCTCTGCCTAGCTCTTCGGAGATATGGGCGTGAAGATACTTTTTTTTTATTATATATTAATCATGTCTTAAAGACCGCGTAACTTGTCCAAAGAAACGTAGGGCACACATTCGGGATTCGGTAAGCCACGTTGTGATGTATATTTCTCTAAATATGGACTCATTAGTTCTCAAGGCAGACCACGGTATGCGTAGTAATCTCTGCCACCGCCATTTCTCAAATGCATCGATCTTATTATCGCGGCTTTTCAAGCAAGTCTCGGGCGCCATACAAAAAATAGAAAAAAACCAGAGCACGAACAAAGCTTTATATTGTAGTACGACAGATGTCATCTTCCATATCCTATCCAGTTGCTATACTGTCCTATTCAGTTAGTAAGTAGGTAATGAAAACTTTTTGCGAAAATAGGTTTTGAAAAATTTTTCGGAATGTCAGATTCATTTCAGGGAATTAGCAGTTTTTAAAATATACTTTGTCGTATAAAAAATGCAATAAAAATCCTTTTGTTTTTGCTATTAAATAATTATGTTTATTTGTAACATTTACCTACTAATAATCTACCTACTGGCTACTCTCAATCTATCCCTTATCAGTGCTTTCTACGAGTACTATAGATCACTTTTTGCATGAAGGAGTAACAAACAAACATACAAACTTTCGCATTTATAATATTAGTAAGATAACACTCATGACTCGTTTTTTGTTACTGAAAGAATTTTCAAGATTCGATCGATATAGCCAAAAATTACCCCCGACAAACAAACAAAGTTAGAAACCTTACTGCTTTGTAATATTAGTATGGATTAGAAAGAAAGTCTCCCGACGCGACGAGCACTCATTTCTTCAAAATCAGAGAAATCTTTTTTTTTATGATGTTTGAAGGCTAACAAGCAGACGGATTTCTTGAAGGTAAGAAATTCACGCCGCCTAGAGACACCAAAGGTGGTAATGGTGCGTTGCCAACCTAAGGCCGGGATGTTAGTTATCGAGCAAAAGTAAGTTTACCGGCTACCTTACCATCCGAACCGGAACACGTCTTGAGGTTATGGCGGCAGGAATAGGTAAGGCGGTGGTCGTCGCTATGAGTCGCTACCACCTAGTCAGATGTCACGGTGCTAGTAACGCTAAGCCTGTGCTCGCCTTTACGAGCTGCCTGGGAAGAAGGCAGATGGTCTATTCTGCAAAGGAGACCGGACCAACACGGGGAAAATCTAAGGGTAAATATTTAAAAAAATTAAACTAAAAAGCGGTTGAAACACAAATCTACTTATTCTTTATTCATATTATTCATACTAAAACTATATAATCTAATAAAACTAAATCCATCCCTGAAATGTTTTTTTAAAACGAGAGCGATTAAAGTTTTTATCGGTTTGTCCGTTTGTCTGTTCAGTTTTCACGCGACAACAACTAAAGGAATTACAACCAATTTTGTTTAGTAACTAGTAAGCTACAACACCTTATAGCTTTGATCAAAATTTAGGATACCTTTGATTATGGGAAAAAAATCCCTTCCCATCACTCATCACGAAAAACTAGGTCAGTAGCGGGCAACTGCTAGTACGTGTCTTCAAGCCCATATTCCCGATGACTTAGGCAGAGGCAAAACCAGGGTACCCACAACTAGCCGAAGAAACTAAGTCCCACAATGTGATACGCGGCAAGCCTATCGCCAACCGGGCATATATTCAATCATGGGCAACGTTATCTTTATTTGAAAATTAAAATTACAAATTTTCTAGTTTTTAAGTTGCCCGATCCGGGGATCGAACCCGGGACCTCAAGAAGTCAAGTCCGACGCCAGACCGCTAGACCACGTCAGTAGACGGTAACTGCTAGTAAAAACTAAAAATCTAAATAAATATGTACCTATATTCATTTTTAATTGATAGATATATATTTTTTGAAATAGAAAGATATGAAAAAAGGAAATATAAACGGAAGTACTTAAAACTAGAATCAAAACATGGAAGAAGTGTTAAACCTTTTCACAAAAGGAAAAAATGCTTTGTGTTCAAACCTCATTACGTAACCTCGCGGACAACGTCCTCGGGAGAATGGTAGACAAATCGATCCTGGCAATCCGCTAGGAGGTTAAAAACCTACGAATCATGAATACATATTACGACTCAATATTTTGCTGCCGACAATACAACTTATTTGAAACGTATTATATATTTGGAAACTGCTGTAGATATTAATAAATATGTTGTCAAAGTTTATAGATTACTTACTACCAATATCATACAAAAAGGTCTAGGTCATCTTACATAGACAAACATACATACCACACGCTTTTTCGCTAGATTATGTAGAAAAATTGGAAACACGACACTTCAACTGTTCGCCCACAAACTGTTAATTGCTGTCGAGAGGAATAAAGTTCGTCGAGTTGACTAGTTTTAATAAACATACTTACGTGTATTTAAGCCCTGAATCCCGTGGCCTAATGCGTACGTGAAGGTTTTTTGAATCCGATCCTATCCTGTAGAATCTGTAAGTAATGTAAGTTTTTCTAAGAAGTACTGATGAAATAATTTTTGAAGTATCAGATACTACAATGAGGCGCAGTAAGGTTAATAACTCACTAAGCGGTTTTCACACACACCCGCAACTTCTGTAGAATGTAGATTTACATGTAAAATTGTATGAGCACATTTCACTACGCGTTTCACACCCGCGGTGCCCGCGGTTGTTTGTAGTTGCCGGGGCTCTGCTTGCCCGTTGGTAGAATCGTGGTGGTTTGGAGCGATGATTTAACCGCGACAGCTGCGTGACCGCACGAATTACCAGTCTCGTGAGTTTTAAAATAAAACCGCACTTCCACGACCGCGGCGGGCGCGGGTGAAAACCACTTCGTGAGTTCTTAGCCTAAATGGTTACGCAATAGTCCACATCAATTTTATCAACAGTACTTTTTGAGTTACCCTAAAAAAAGTTATACTCTGTTAGTACAACCTGATCTAACTCATAAATCACTAGTCGGATCAAGATGAAACTAATATGGGACTACCAAGGAATTATGACCTATCTTTTTTTAAAAAACCCATAAAAACATACAAATAAAATTAATAAAATAGCGGTTGTCTGTTAAGTCGGTTTACTGACGATAGTTGTAACAACGTCATAAGAACGGAGGCCGATTGTGCCTCTTTGTCGCTCGTTCCGCGCTCTCGCTTGCACTTCATGTGTAAAATGGCACGCCTCAGAGCGAGGTAACGCCGCATGAGTCATGTTTTTTGGTGCGTGCAGCCGGCTACATATAATTATAAGACGTTGTCACGTCAAAAAACATAGTCACATTCAGAACCTCACCCTTTTTTAGTGTAGGTTAAAACATGGCTTACATTAAATCCTTAAGGTGCATCTACACGCTTGGCAAACGAAACGACAAACAGCGAACAATAAACACAAACGTGTGGATGGGTGTTTACATCTGATTGACTTAAAGAGTTCTAGGTTTGATTTATATATTGAGGTAGCCATTAGAAAACCAAGTCCACTGCAGTGTAAATAGTTGCAAGGACCACTATTTAAGTAATTGCGAACAATGGGTGTAATCAGTTGAAAATCATGCAACGTAGTACATTTAATTCGAACGTGTAGCGAGGTCGGGTCGTAACGTTAATTTTTTCTAGTTGAAATTAAATGCATGACCTACATTTGACGTATGAAATGAAATGTTCTGACGTCAAACCTTATTGGAAGTTACGAGCTATTGAAAAAATGTAACAATTCCAATGTTTAGAACTATGACTAAAGGAAATGTTCATTCTTTATTATACTTTACACGGTATATGATATAATAGTATGAATAAGAATAATGCTCTGTGATATTGTTTATTATCTATACTTATAAAATAATATGTTCTGACTGACTTATTCATTATCGCCGAGCAAAAACTATTACAAAAACTATTACAGCCATGAAATTTGGTTAGTAGGGTCGTTTTATTGAGTAGGCACCCATTAATCCGGAATTTTGGAAATTCTGCTCCTAAGGGAGAGAAATAGGGTTTGAAAGTTTTATGGAAGACCGTCATTTTATAAATTAGAAACATGAAACTTTATTCTAGGCCTACTCATTACAAATAAAAAAAAACGTATTTAAGCGTTTCTGAAAGTTCTACCCGTAAGGGAGTGTAATAGGGGTTGAAAGTTTGTGTGAAAGTCGTTATTAATAGGCTATAATCAGTAAATGTTTATTAACTGCCACGCGACCAAAGCTGAGGGTAACAGCTAGTGGTAGATAATTGTAAATTGTTGTTGTACCGAAACGTAGATTAAGTACCATAATATGTATCGATCAATTTCCTTAAGATTTGCCTTAAGATAGCGTCACAATATGATACAGTAAATGGTTGTTCTGACCACCAGGGTTTAGGAGTGTTGCCTGTTTGTTCGCTTATATAAGATTACAAAAATAAGCTTTAAGTGTTTTGTCTAAGTGGCGCTACATTCTGTCAAACCTACTACATTTCTATAATTTAAAATAATTAGTCTTAAATTTGAACTTCAGTCAAGCTGATAATAAGATGAAACATATTTTATAATAAATTTGGTATTTTAGAAAATATGTTACAAATTGATTGACCACAAAAAATCCTGGACAGATTTTTTTTTTATTTTAAAAGTTTTTTTTATCAAATGTTGTTTTATTAAGATAATAAAAAAAATCTGACTTAAAATATAAAATGTGCAATAGTTGGGTTACGTCTTATTTACCGGGGTTAGGTTTTTTTACTTGATTGTATATGAGAACAAATACATAAATATTATTACTTACACCTTAATGTACACCTGCAAAAAATGGGAAAACATTTTTTTTAAATAAATAAAAATATTTGCGTAGGTTATTTTTCGGTAACCCATTCTTAATTTCACCCATATACCATACCCATTTGATTTCAGATACACTAAATTATAAAATATGTTTTATTATATTATCAGCTCGGTTTAGGTCGATACAGGTTCAGAACTTTTACTAATCACTCAATAGTAACCCCTTGTCAACTTGGTAGTCTGATCAAATATTTCGACCTTCTTTTTAATGCACCAAACTTATTACTTTTCGGTATGACTAAATCATTGTAATTCTTTACTAAGAAAGATCCCTTATAGGAATAAGAAAATATTTATTTCACGTAATAATGTGTACCTAAACCAAAAAAATGGAACTTGTTAGGGAATTTTAAAAATGGTCAATAAAACTTCAAATACTATTGGGGGGTTCAAAACGTCCCGTTATTGTCCCTGAGAGTCACGTTAACATTCTACAACTTGTTTAAAAAAATAGATAAAAAATCGTCAGCATTCAAATGTAGCAGGCGTAACGTTGGTTTTTTTCCAAGGAGAAAAGAAGTTTTCTGGTATTTTATTATCTGTCTTAGGTGGAAGAACTACGGGATTCACCGTTATGCCACTGCACTTCAATACGACCAGATTAGCAGGGTTACTCTTGAATCTCGATATCTTGCGAATGGAAATCGGAATTGTATAAGTCATTTTAGTTACTTTAAATACAACACTAGAGGATTATTAACATTTAATTACAAACAGATTCAGTGAATCCGATAAAATAATTATGTCTATTATTAACTATAAATAATTCACCAGTAATGTGTTCAAAAGTACCTAAAATGACATACTCGATTCCAAATTCCAATATTGCATGAATTGAGATTTAAGAGTAACCCTATAGACTCTAAAAATATCAAATCTTTAACATCATATGCAACAAATACACATTAGACAATTTTAAAATATACGAGCGTGTGTCACTAAAGTTTAGCGCTTGTAAAAGCGATGGTAATAATAGAGACAGAAGTGCGCCAATTTTCACATTTCCCTCCAACCAACCCTTACGCGCCAATTATGTATTTCCCACTCGCTGATAACGACGTTTTGGAATCAACGATGACATGGCGTTTTATTTACCGGAGCTTTGACATATTTACCGATTCAATACATCCAAAAGAACAAGTTACTAATAAGCCATTTGCTTATCTTAAACATAAAATAAACTGAAAATTGTTTGCATGTATTTTATTGGCATACTAATATTATAAATGTGTGAGTGTGTTAGTTTGTTTATTTGTAATTTCACTGTCAACGAAGCGAAGTTATAGTGTAAATTTGTTTTAATAAAAAAGGCTGAAAGTAACATCTAAACTACTTTTCATCCCAACATCTAAATAGGTTCTGGTGGTAGAGCTAAGTAAGTAAATATCCCTGGACAAATTACACAAATTGAATCAAACCCCAAAGTAAGCAAATTGTGTGCTTATGTAATGGATGTTAGTCAACGACATTAATACACAGAAATAATTAAATAGCTACTTAATTAAATACCGAGACTCAGATACGCAGACACCTAAATGTCCATCACAGAAATGCCTGCCCTCGTCTAGAAACAATCCCGAGCCGCGTAGACGCTAACCTCTCGGCCAACGAGGCGGTCTAACTTAATAGATTTTGTCAAATAAATTTACGTAAGCGTAGTCGCGGGCACATCTAGTCACAAATATTTGCATATTATCATTTTATTACATGTTAAGCCGTCTTAAGCACCTATTTCTGAAACATGAAAAATCTACTTTTTCAGCTAAATGGAACAAACTAACTTTTTAACTGATTGTACATATACGGTCTTGATTGCGTAGCTCTGTAGGCGCAAATTTTGTGAATAAATAATACAGATCTTTTTTTTAATAATATTGGTTCGGTTCTTAAACAACAATTTTTCCCCTTGTTGGTCCGGGCTCCTTTGCAGAATAGATCATCTGCCTTCCTGTCAGGCAGCTCGTAAAGGCGAGCATAGACTTACCGTCTCTGACATCGTGACATCGTGGTAGAGTTTCAATTTCAGAGTCAGTGACTCGCCCTGACTGGTTTCATCACCGCCTTACCTATTCCTGCTGCCATAACGTCAGTGCGTGTTCCAGTTTGGAGGCTAACGTAGTCGGTAAATATACTTTTGCTCGAGGCCTACCTCCCCGGCTTAAGTTTGCAACGCACCATTACCATCTTTGGTGTCTTAGGCGGCGTGAATTCCTTACCATTAGGATCTTCGTCTGCTTGTTTGCCTACCAATATCATAAAAAAATCCCTTTTGTCTCAATTTAACATAAAACCATTTTGTCTCTGAGTTTAATTGTCAAAATCATAAATAACGTTGTTAGCAACAATTTTTCTTAGCATTTTACCGAATTGAATTTTAATGGAGTGGAAATGAAGAAAACATATAACGCGCTAAAGCTTGCGGCGGCGCAGAGAAAAATATTATTTTAGTAGCTATCCTCGAATAAATGCTACAATGCGTTAAAATATGTAGGTATCTGACTAGCTGACTCGGCGAACTTCGTTCACTTGGCACTCCATACTCTACTTACCAAACAGTGGGACTCGCCGTGATAACCTGTAGTTTCAAATGTTTCTCTACATTCTGTATTTCAAGATATTTCCTCACTTTATAGCTGATATTGTTACATCTGTAATTTCTAAACTACGAAACTTATTAGTTAAAAAAAAACGGGTTGCACTCTGGGAGTGCAGGTAGAAGTGAAAACTTGAATATTAACTTGGTGCATTTTTGACATTTTGGAATGGTTAGGGAACAATTTTTGTTAATAAATTTACGAATTGCTTTAAGTATCAGTATGAAAGTACCTACTATCATTTATGTGGTAGAATACAATATTCATTAATTGTACTATCGTATACTAACACGACGACACGAACATTCGCGCAAGCGCCCTGCGCCGTCTTATTCGCGCAAGCGCCCGTCGTCGTCTTAAGAATTTTCGTTTTACGAAATTTAAGGTCACGTGTCCTAACGCGAGTTTAGAAGTTTTTATCCATTCCAAAAAAAGTGCGCAACGCCGAGAAAGAAGTTTTCACTTCGAAAACTTATGGGATAATCTGGGAAGCACATACTACAAAACAAGATATTAATAAATGAAACGGTGTGCGCGTTAATTAAATAAAGTCCATTTCACATTTTGCATGTCACCCTTTTACCTTGGGAACTGCTTTAGTAAGCAGGATAAAGAGTATCCTTTCCCGGAACTTAGAGTACCTACTTACTAAATGACATTACGATCGGTTCCGTAGATTCGACGCAAAACGCTTTCGGAATACAGACAGACACAGAAAAACTTTATAAAAATGAGAAAAATATGTTCTTCTCCTAACTGGCTAGGCTTGGAAACGGTGGTAGTGTACGGTAGATAGGACTAAAATTAATCTACCTTTAAATTTATTTATAATAAATTATAAAACTTATGTTTATCAATAAATAAAATGTTTATTAAAAATATAAAAAAGTACTGCGATCTAAATGTATATTTTTATATAAATATGTAACTTCTTTAAATTTAATTAAATATTTGCACACCACAATGTGGTAGAATATGTTGTATTCTTAAATATCTTTGTACCAACTTTTTAACACGCATATTCCGCAAATAAATAATTTTCATTTAATTTAATTTCATTTCATTTTGTTGTCCCTTTTCTAGTCGCCAGCTCCTTATTTTTAAATATCTTCAGTGTACAGAATTCGCTCTTCTACAGTTTTATTATGGTAAAATCATTTTATTATCAGTATGGATATTTCAAACTGTTTATTATTTACAACTAAATTACTACTAGAGGGACTAGATTTACGTTCTTTAAGGTTACAACCGTTTAGCAGGATTAGTACGACTCTCTTATACATTCTTGTCGCTACACTCTGTGTTTATCACAGTCGTATTCCGGTTTAGATGATGAGGTAGCTGTTACGCAGGATTCTTGCTTTATTTTTTTTATGATATTGGAAGGCAAACAAGCAGATGGATTTCTTGATAGTAAGAAATTCACGCCGCTTAGAGACACCTGGATTAGAATCCAGGATGTTAGGTCTCAAGCAAAAGTAAGCTTACCGGCTACCTTACCCTCCGAACCGGAACACGTCAACGGCAAGCACTGACTTCATAGCGGCAGAAATAAATAAGGTGGTACCAATCCGGGAGAGTCGCTGCGAAACTCTACCAGCTAGTAACTTGCGGTGAAGTGTTTTTTTGCCCGTTACCGCTAATTAAGTACATAATGATATATCATCTGTAACAGCGTCTAGCACATACCCTTTTTATATTAATATCAAACATGATAAATGTATTTTCATTTGATTCCAGATGTCCTAATATGGGTTGGTCATGCGGGCTGGCACACGTCGTTGCCTTTTTCCTCATGCTCAGCAGAGCATCTGCACTTACGTCCGACATGTAAGTCAAATACGATAAGTAAAGTCGTTTGAATTAATTATTTTTTCTGTGTTTTATCTTTATGTAAAAGTATCTTCACGCCCATTTCCCCGAAGAGGTAGGCAGAGGCACAACCAGGCCACAATGTGATAGGTGGCAAGCCGATAGGATAGGAGATATCCAACCGGGCATTTATCCAATCCCGAGTAACGTTTCTTTTTGTTGCCCGACCCGGGAATCTAACCCGGGACCTCATGCAGTCACGTCCGACAGCTGAACCGCTAGACCACAGAGGCGACTATCTTTATGTGCAGTGTTAAGCGCACTAAGTCTGCAAAAACCAACTCCAACTATTTCATTGGGTACCACGTCGCGATTTGATAATTATTTTTCAAAAGGTAGCAAATAATTATGAAATGATACCACATGTATTTTATCAACATCCTACTAGTAGTTATTGAATTGTATTTTACAATGTATAAATTACCTATCTTTCTTGAAAAGAACCAACCGATTTTGCTATTTTCCCAGCAATTTTCTCGGTTTCTCTTCATAAGAACCTTCTTCTGCCAATCACTAACACAACATAAAAAGAATCATCCAAATCGGTTCAGTCGCTCGGAAGTTATGCGCTTACCAACACATTTAGCTATTCATTTTTTATGTTATAGATTAGCTAGCGTACACGCCTCATCGACCGAACAAATGGAAGTTTTGGGTTCCATTCCCGACATAGACAGTAATTTGTATGATAAACATTTAAATGTCTGCACTTCTGGCTCTTGCTGTACCTATATTCAATTTATTCCTTTGTATTAGTATCATTGACTAACACACATAACACAAGCATACCGTTTGCTTACTTTGGGGTTAGATTTAATTTGTATTACTTGTCCAGGGATATTTATTTATATTACATTTATGTAATAAAAAAATGTATATTACAAAAATCTAATAGACTTCCAAAGGCTTTATGTTTAATAGTTAAGATCCGCCGCCGCTATACCTACTACTTCTACTGCCATTGTAGCATCGTACCGCTGGTTCAGCCATGTGGAAAGAATGACAGATGAAAGATCGACAAAGCAGAAATACAATCCAAAAGTGAATGGATTTAGGTACCCAGGAAGACGAAGGTTGACTTTTCACGATCAGATCGCTCGGATAATATCCGAGGGTGGAGTCCGAAACCAGCGTGTTTGTATGAAAAGGGTAATAAATGTGATGGAAGCCAGATAAGTCTGTCAGAAACGTGAGGTTTGGCACTCGATTCACTCTACCTATCACGTAAGGGACTTGGCGTGAAGATATGTATGCATGTACATTCTTTCTTAGCAAGACTCAAAGCAAGACCACATTAGTATTAGGAATAACGTGCATGATAAGTACAGTTACTAACAGTGAATTTGTTACTTAATTTTGTGTGTTTAGATTCGCCGCGGGAAAGTCGGACAAAGAAATATTGGACAACCTCTTGAAAAACTCCCGCTATGACAAAAGACTGCTTCCACCCGTTGACGGTAACTATACAAGTTTTATCTCTGTCATAGTTTAGATGTGGAATGAATATAGATGTATGATTTAATGTTTTAGCTTTTATACCAATTACTTTACAGATCCCGACTTTTGTTGTGGTCTAACTTCGCCGAACGACACATTTATGCAAAATATTGTCGGACTTCCTTCGCTCCGACCGAGATCGCACAATCGTGGTGCGTTGTGATACATGTTTTTGAAAAGAGAAATATGTACATGTATATATTCGTAAAACATCTGCATTTATGTTTTGTCTGCACGTAATACCAATTGTCACGTAGATCACCAATGCTCGTCACCTGATGTGGTACTACAAAACCTATGAAATATCTAAGTTATTATTTTTAATAAAATGAAACTTTAAAATGAAACTTCTTTTGATTTACAAGCGAGACTAAAAATACTGTAATTGATATAATAAGATGCTAATAAACCTTAATTACCTTGTATTACAACCTTAATATTTCAAAAGTCTCTAAAATAATTGGAACGAAATTCCTTATCGCGCGTTATGAAAGGAGGCTAGACGAAAAAAATTCTTACAAAAAGTTGTCACGACACTTTTCGCTATAGTAAGCTGTGCGCCGTGCGCATGTTTCTCTGTTTGCCTCTCCCTCTATCTCTATAAAGAAAGGGAGAGAGAGAGAGAACTTCGTTCCATCCGGGTGTCCCTTGACATCTCTCAACTTTTTTTACTATTGATAGCCCAGTCTCATAGCCTTAGTGTCAGTGGCGCCTTATTCAAAGAAAACCATTATTTGCTACAACACTTGAACAAAGTATATTTTACCGTTCAAAATGGGTTTAGGGACACGGTAAACTCTACTGAACCGCCTTTTTTACTTTATGACCTAGCCTTAAGGTACATAGTACTGATAATAGTAATTAGTGATGTTATTTTCATTTTAAGTAAAGTATTGGCTTTCAAAGCTCAAGTTCATAAGTTTTTCTAAGTGTCAAAACCTATGCCAACTAATGCGACTTTAAATTACTTATTGCAGACTAGCTGTTAAGCGCGGCTTTGCTCGCGTGACCGCTAATATATTTACCGATTATAGCCCATTATAAGGACTTACATAGAAACTTTTAACCCCTATTGTACCACCTTAGGGGTCTTAATTCCAGAAATGCTTAAATAAGTATCTACTCATTTTAATGAGTAACCCAAACATAAAGTTTCATGTTTCTAACATAAAAAATGACATACAAACTTTCAACCCCTATTTCACCCCGTTAAAAGTAGAATTTCCAAATATGCTTAAATACTTATCTACTCATTTCTTATGAGTATCCCAACTTAAAAATGACGATATCCCATACAAACGTTCAATCCCTATTTCACCCCTTAGGGGTAGAATTTTCAAATTCCGTCCTTAGTGGGTGTCTACTCAATAAAACGACCCTGGTGAGTAGGGTTTTCATGGCTGTAACTATAACCGGCGATGACAAATAAGTCAGTCAGCACATGTTATTTTATAACTATAGTTTATCACGAAACCCGGTGATTTTAAAAAAAACATTTATTTGGTAACACTTTGGATACTAGCCTTTTTGAAGATAAAAACGCTAAGTTTTAAATGAATATGGCCATATTAAAGAAGTTTCACTTTTCACGCGTGTGCACTTAAAAAGCACATATTCCTTTATAAATGTTTTATCAAAGTAAGTTTTCGTTTCAAAATGTGTAATGTTACCTCTATGCACGCTTGTTAATATTTGTGTAACACTACATTAATTTTCTTTAAAGTTATATTTTTCAGCCTCTCGTATCTTTTGTAAAGCTTTTTATATAATAATTTTCTCTTTTCACAAACATCAAACACTAAGTAAATAATTAAATAGAATAACTCTATTAAAAGAAACTATTTCCTGGTATTTTCAATTAACCTGTAAATATTTTTTTATTGTCTGGTAAATTTCTTGTTACGAAAAAAAAACATTCTGCCAATTTATATTATTTTCAACTATATTACAATACACAGCACTATTCTATCCTTTATCTGTACTACGCATGTAGTAGATTATGTTGTCTATTTTTGAACGCATTCATAATTTTTCTACTGTCTTAAGCCTAAGGCCTGAAAAGTTTTGTTGCATAGGCAGATAGTGGGTTAATCAGCTGTATTTTTAAGATGCATTTTATCATTTTTAAGTTTATCTCTCAACCGACATTATATAGTTTCAGAAGTTTCAAAACTATTTGAATCCGCTGTTTGCCTTATTTTACTATTTAATGAGTATGATATTAAATTACAATAGATCATTTGCTTTTTCTTCAATCATTCATTTAACAACGAAACTATTGTGTGTTTATAAGGTCCATGCAAATAAATAAAAAGTATCCTTTACACAATGGGCATGCATTTTTGTATTCCGTATAACTAACGAAATAACTGAACTGATTTTGACGAAATTTAAAATGCAAGCTAAGCGGGGTGGGTAACAGGTGTTTTCGTCTATTAACAAGTTTATAACTTTTCTTGAATATTTATAATTCACAATAGGTTTTTTTAAACGTGTAGTTAGGAACGTATATACCCGAATATGGCATTTTAAATAGCTATTTGAGGTCCTCAATACCTCAATAAACAATCTTTTTGACATGTCGTAATAAATGTAAGCTATCCAACAGCAATATTATTGAACAGATCTATGGTAATTCAATATCTTCTCAACAGTGAACGTTAAAAGCCTATGACAGTCCCGAAAATAATTCGTTATTGTTTTCATTGAAGTATGACTATTAAATTTACACTAGTATCTTCATAAATATTGTATATTTACTAATTTACTATCGTGAACTAACACCCGAAACACAAGCATATAATTCGATACGTTGTAGATTCAATTTGTAGAAAGTGAACATGAAAGTATGTCTATAAAAAACGAAAAAAAAATATTTTTGCCTTTGAAAATTGAAACCTGGTATCAAACCAAAAAACGTAAACGACTTATTTTTTAAATTGACAATAAATACCCTACCGTTCATAGCGTATTTCATTTTATTAATAATACGCTTGCAAAGTGCATTATTAATAAAACATGGATATGTATACTACTATGAGACACATACAGGCACATTATGTTGCGCGGACTATCTTCAACTTGCCTAAATTCATTATAATGTTTAACCCCAACAGAAAAGGGGTGTTATAAGTTCTCGTATTTGTATGCATGTGTATGGGCATCTGTTGCATCATAACTTTGGAACGGATCGACAGATTTTGATGCGATTTTTAATTTGGAAGCTAACAAAATTGAAATGATCGTTACATATTACGTACCTTTTGTTTTTGATATCGCGGGTTATCGATTATTTTTTAAATTTAGGATTAGATTCTCTTGATTTTGGCGACGTTTACTATTCTAGGCGTTTTTCGTTCACTGGACAATATGAAACTCGATGAAGATGTCATTGAAGGGCAATCTGGAACTCACCAGGTCTTGTTGATGTTGATTTTCAGGTGTCCTCACGGTTAATGTTAGCGTGCTACTTCTTAGTTTAGCATCTCCAGATGAGTCTAGTCTTGTAAGTTGTTTTCTTTCTGTTTCTATTAGTATTAACATTCTATCAACAATAGACCCGATTTAAGCAATGAAATTTAAGTACTTAGCTGTTATTCAATTTAACAGCATAATAATTAAATTTGGTCACAAAAAAATACCACCAAAAGTTACCTACTAATGCTAATTAGAAGTTAGCCTATTCTTGTGGGCGGGGATATTCCCCTTTTGTAGGAAGGTAAATAAGTAGACCTATTTTTGATAGGTAGCCTCACTAACTTAAAAAGTGGAACAAGGCAATAGCGAGCATTAACTTTATGGTGACGGCGATTTAAAAAGTGGTACCAATACGGTAGAACCAGTGTGAGAAGACCTCTGACTGACTGCACTAGTTCGCATAATTAACAAGCAATGGGGTCATCACATTCTGACGCCCAAAGTGACAAGATAAAAGTGACATTAAAGTTATGCTCAACTTTTAAGTTTGTCGGCTAGCACTCGCCCAGATTTTGATAACATTTTGTTCACTGTAAGGTACACTTTAAAATATACCTTGCTTAACAACAATTAGTTGACCAAATATTTTAATAAATTTATTAATTTAAAAGTATTTTCACGCCCGTATACCCGATGATGTAGCAGAGATTCAACCAGGGCATCAAACTGACCACATATCCAATCCCGGGTAACACTGTTTTCTTATTAAAGAAAAAACTTTTGTCCAACCCGGGTATCAAACCAAGGACTCCATGAGGTTAAGTCCAACAACGGACCGCTAGATGGGGATACATAGGTATATTTACTAGCTAACAAATTAAGTATTTTTATTTGAATGATTTCATTTTCAGAAATATGAGGTAGAATTTCTTCTGCAGCAGCAGTGGTATGATCCTCGCCTTCGTTATTCTAATCAATCTCAGTATGAATTTTTGAATGCAATACATCATCACGAAGACATTTGGTTGCCAGATACGTATTTTATAATGCATGGAGATTTCAAAGTAAGTGCACCAGCTATAATACATGTGTTTTATCCTTTTTTAATATAAATTCTATGAAAACCTCAAAGAAATTTAATTAATAATTCAACACAGTCAAAACACTTATTTTGAAATTCACTCAATTTCCGATAAAATTTTATCCAGTCTGTAAATATACGTAAAAATCACAAAAACCTCCAGATATTTTTTGTAAGATAAACTTTTTGCAGCTTATAATTAAGTAAAAGCTTTGTCAACGAAACAAAGAAGAAACAAACTTGGTCGTATACTGTCCAGTGACGTAGTTGGTTGTGACTTCGCACGTGTGCAAAATGGGCCCCAATCTACGGTATTGCATGTAAGGGGCCCCTCGTATTTTAAGGAATATAACAGATAAGACCACACGTAATGAGGTAAGAGACAACCGCCTAAAGACACCATAGACTTTATAGTTGCGTCGCTTTTCTGAGGCCGGGGTGCTAGGCATAATGTTAAAATGCGTTAGAACCGAAATGAATCATTTTATATTAAATAAAGACTGGCAACTTCTAAAAAGTGAAGCAACTTCGATGAATTCTAAAGGTAACTACTTATAGAAACTAAATTAATTATAGAAAAACTCTATTGATTTTAATATATGAGAAAATGATAATTGTTTAATCCAAATTTGTTTTAATCAGACGTCAAATGATTAATTACTTCATTAAATTCTTAAACTATTCGAAATCGGGGTGACGTTACTACAAAGATCATACCGAAATACCTATTATCAAGAGCTTTGTTTAATTTAATATTGCCACTTGCTAGCTTGGTGCCTAATCTAAAATAGAAAATATTTTATTAATCTTTGCTAAAACATCAAGACTGTTTAAAATTGATTTCCAAAAAGACTACCACCGGTTCTAAACGCTATCTTTAGGAGGAAGTGCAGGCTAGAACTGCGATGCAGTTACTCTTTTAAAAGTAATGGTTAAATTCTGATACAATCATTATCAATAATTTTAGTAAGATGCAATCATAATGTCTGACTAAAATCATTTTACAAAAGTAAAGGTAAATACAAATATCAAGTTTAATGGGGCGCCAAATCTTAACCTAACCTAATCTTTCTTGAATTTTTATGGTATGATTGTACATTTTCAGGATCCCATAATCCCCATGCACTTCGCGTTGCGGATTTATCGCAACGGTACAATCAACTATTTGATGCGGCGTCATCTTATATTATCATGTCAAGGGCGGCTCAATATTTTCCCTTTTGATGATCCATTGTGTTCATTTGCCTTAGAAAGTAGTAAGTAATAACTTTCCAATATTCTTTTGTCGCAATGATCGAATAACTTATATATTAATCCCCTTACTAATAAAACTTACGCGCCCGTTGATCTGTCGTGTAACTTCATTTTTGTTATCAACGGCGGGCGGGCGGTGGGCGGTAAATTTTATTAGTACGGGGGTTAGTGTGTACCAGATATTATGTAGCAGTTATTAGATACCTTAGCATCAAGGGCAAGTAGTGGAACTTGGTACATATGTACCTAATCTATGGACACCATTTCTTTCACAAGAAAGAAATATTGTCTGTAGAGTAGGTGAATGTGTTTGAAGGTCAACTATTTAGATTATAGGGCATACTATTTTAATTAAAAAAATAAGATAAGGGTTTACGTATTAATAAAATTCATACAATTTTAGCAAATTAAGCTGATTGCAAATGTTTCGTAGGAAAAAATTTTGCCATGTTTTCAGCGGGTACCGTGGTATTGTACCTACCTAACATTAATGGGACTCGTAGGCTAAACATACAGTTTTACTCTTTTCCATACCAAGATAAAGTTGACATATCAATCCCGCGTTTATTATAAAGCTACAGAAAATACTTGTCGACGTAATTTATAAAAAAAATATTCGTAATATGAAGGTCAAGTCTTGCCAACGGATAATTTTTCCTTTTCTTAAAAGTTTCGGATACGTTAACTTAAGAAAGATAAAATTTAAATGTTTACAAAACTAGTTCACGTATCTTAATGATAAAAAATAACGATTTTTCTACACTACTACTACTTCTACTAGCGACATTTATTATAGAGAACGACCACTACCGAGACGTTGTGGCAATACAGAAAGACAACTTACTTATTTAGCACCTGTACAAACTTTAGTGTTTTTGACGCTAAATTGGTTAAAATAGTTTGTATTTTTTTTACATAATAAACTAACTTACTAGTGTACATATTAACCACGGAAAATATAATCAGGCATTAGTCTCATTATTAGGCAAAAAATATGTATTTAAAAACTACCTTGAGTTTTCAAATACTTTTGTGTCCCAATTAAGAACGATGTATAAATACAAACATACTTACGAAGCTTAACAACTTGACCTTTGCGGCAGAAACGCTTTAGCAACAACTTTGATGCTAAAAATATTTTGTGGAGACTTTCTAATTTTTTTAAGTGCAACAATGTATGTAAAAATAACATCTATTTTTACTGATCCTGTAGACTTTTTAAATACTAGAAGCATTTTGATTAGATCATGAAGCTGAGTAGGTAAACATTTATTTTATCAATCAGTATGTTTTATGAATAATTGTTAACACATAAAAATCTTGGAAATCAAATATCATCCTCCATAAGTTTTTAATAAACACAAATTATCTTCTTCACACTATGGTTATCTAGGAAAAATGAATATTAAAAACATTATATTCAATTTTAAGTGTGTTCTTGGTGGTAATTCTGCAGGGCACGTACTAAAAATGTATTGCCATCTTTTTAAAACGAAAGAAATAGAAAGCGATAAAACACGTTTACTACTTTTAGTTTGGATTATAGGTATTATACTTCCACTTACATTTAATTTATTCTGCATTACACGTTGATTAAAAACGTTATATGCCCCATGAAGCTACATTACTCCTGGAAATTACACTCCTAATAAAGATGTGATGTCAATATTCAAAAATCGCTGTGTCTCTAATTTACCAACCTCTTTCATTTTAAATTTGTTGATTACTATTATTTAGCGTTTTATAATTCTTCTGTATTGATTTTATTTCAGTATCATATGAGCAATCAGCAATAACGTATGTGTGGAAAAATGATGAAGACACTCTACGGAAATCGCCGTCTTTAACAACCTTAAACGCGTATCTAATTCAGAATCAAACAATCCCTTGTCCCATTAAAGCGAGTTGGAGAGGTAATGAAACTTTTGTCACATTAAATTATAAACATTGCTTTAACATCGCGACAGTCCAAAACAGAAATACAATGTAGATAGTATTTCCAACCTTATTTTCTTTTGTTACAAGCACAACATTTTCTTTGCACAAGGGAGGATTAATTAAAGTAATGGGAATTCTAATTAACTCTCTTCAGCTTGGTCTTGATTTTTATATAAATGTGAAATTAGTTTATATAAATGTGAAATTAGTTTTTAAATTAACCATGTAAAATTTATTTAGTTTATTAGAATTATTTAATTAATATCAAAAGTATATGTATAAATAAAATGTTGTTCATCGTAAATGTTTCGTAGTTAGAAGTTTGGGCATGTTTGTTAGTTTTGTTCATAGTATTTTAATTTTTAGTAAGTACCTACCGTGGTATTGTACCATTAATGGGACTAGTAATTACAATTTATAGCACCGTAATTATTATGGAACAACCTTTGAATTAAGCTGTAAATGTATAAAGCAACGTAGGTTCCACAAATAAGAATACCTACTTATGAAACATAATTAGTTCATGATTTATTTTGATTAAGTCAAAAACTATAATTTTGATAACGTTAGATGTAGCTAATTATTCTTAGATAATATATTTTATTAATTTTGAATAAGCGAGTGGCTTTGGGAAATTGCCATTAAGTCCCGCTTTTATTATTTTTCTATACCTAGCTGCACGCACAACAATAAAATTAATTTAATGAAAAACCATACGACAGAAGAAACCCACTAAATGTGTACATATTTTTATGTGCAAAGATGTTTTACGTGTTATACTTGATTGCATGTGAACAATTTGTTTTTATTATATACAAGCACCATGAAAAAAGCTTACATTTTAATACACGATATTACCTATTATTTTAAGACTTAACTAAACTGAAAATTGTCACTTCAATTTAACGATAATTTGACTTAACTTATTTTTCATTTAGAAAACTAAGCCTTACTAAATATGATGCTATTATTGGTGCCATTAATAGTACAATCTAATGGTATCACAATAATTATAGTGATTTTCACATTGACATATTCTGCTTAATTTCCTTAATTATTTAAAATAATATTATAGACATCTGTCAATGTAGAAAGTAAGAATTTGTTCACGTCTTTGCAAGCAGCTGATGGTATTTCGCTTTACGAAGACGATGAAGAGCTGACATGTAATCTTTGCCAGAGACGATTTGAGGAGCAAGGTACCTTCCAACTTGAGTTGAACCGGATTATCAAACAATATCTCCGGTGTTGCCATATATTACTAACCTCCGCTTATGTGTGAGTAAATGCGATGTTGTACCATCTTTCAATAAAGTATAAAATAGGATAACATCGATTACAGTTATCTATCATACGCTACCATATAACATTTTCTGTTTATCATCAGTATCTGTTATTGCACGTTACCTTTTGTGAATGCACGTGTTAGTATTAGACTGTCTTTGTCTTAGACATTTGGATGGGTTTCTCGAAGATATTTGGTACAAAACGCGCGTTACTCTTACATACGGAAATGCTTAGTTTGTCTTAGATTCTCTTTGCTGTAGTTTAAATTTGACAAGGCCACTGAATGGAGTTATTTGGAATTAGGTTACAAATTTATTTTAATTAACAACTCTAAACAGGTTCACAGTTTTCCAAATTTCAGCGGAAGTCCCCGGTGTTGAATTATTACGATGTTATTAATATTCACAGGTAACTACAGCTGTCTAAAGGTGGACCTAATTTTTACGAGAGACCGAGCATTCTACTTTACCACAGTATTTATTCCTGGAATTATACTGGTGACTTCTTCATTCATCACATTTTGGTTGGAATGGAACGCAGTTCCAGCTCGTTCCATGATAGGTAAAAATAAATTGGCGAATGGAATGTCCTCGGTCTTGCATCTTTCTTCTTCGTAGTTAGCTGCGGCTGTCACTTAAACACGCTATTTATTATTGCAGGTCATCTACGCTTACCGTTGACAAAGTAAATATGTACATATTTATATTTGGCAACGAGCTATTCACATTAATACAAAGTAGTTTTAGATATTGCTTGATATTTTTAGGTAATTACAGCTGCCTAAGGGTGGATCTCATCTTCACGCGGGATAGATCATTTTACTTCACTACTGTTTTTATACCAGGCATTATTTTGGTGACATCTTCATTTATTACTTTTTGGCTGGAATGGAATGCAGTGCCTGCTAGAGTAATGATAGGTTGGTTATATTTTTTTTATTTATGTTCCTATATAATATACTCGTATTTTATTTTTAATTACTGTGTTCAAATTTAATTTTAATTATATACGGTACATTACATAAACTTATTGATTATAGTTATTTGCTATATTTATTATCAGTTTAATTCTTGAATTATTAACTCTTATATTAAGTAGTTCAGTTTGATTTAGTTATGATTATAATTGGCTACATATACTTTCTAGAAATGTGTATTATAGGTAGGTATATTTATCGTCTTGTAATTGTTTCACATAAATACTTTTGCATGTATAGCCAAAATCACGAAATCATCATACTGTATTTAGACAGTTTTCTAACATTTTACATATTTTCTTTACATTTATCATTGCGGACATCATTTGAACATTGTAATTCTAGTAGTAAATTATATATGTTTCAACACCAGGTGTAACTACAATGTTGAATTTCTTCACAACATCTAACGGCTTCCGTTCGACGTTGCCTGTTGTTTCCAACTTGACGGCTATGAATGTTTGGGATGGAGTCTGCATGTGCTTCATCTACGCATCTCTTCTTGAATTTGTTTGTGTTAACTATGTGGGAAGAAAACGGCCGCTTCATAATGTCGTCTATAGGCCCGGGGAGAATCCAGTAACACAGGTAAAATTCACTTAGATTTAGTCACTTTTGTGTTTCAATTATTGTGTGATCTAAATGTGTTACTTTTAATGTGTTTAGTAATGATGTTGCACTTAATGACTTTTATACTTTTAACATAATAAAATACGTATTATATAAATTGGATTCCGTAGGGTATATAAACTTTTATAGTATATTAATATATTAATATTTTATTAACACCATAATTGAAACAAATATAACTAATGATTTACATATTTTTACTAATGAAATCGTAATTTTTCTAATCAAGTCTCACATTGACGGTAAAAAATAACTTTGATCTTTATTTATAGTTTACACACTTAGCTATGACTTACATATATACCCTTATAGGTATGACATATAAAGATCGCTTTTGCAAACCCAGCGTGCGATTGCTACACTGTGATTTTTGTACATATCAGATACGTGATAACGTTTCTACAGAGATATCCAGATACAAAAAAAAATAGTTTTCTAATTATCATTAGATCTAACGTTAAACTTTGACCCTGAAGGTATATCAATAGGTACATTTGTTAGCTTTCGGCAGAGTGAAAGGTGTTGATAAAAAATATGTATTCATATAATGTTAAATTAAAAGTAAAAATATTATAAATAAATTTTAATAACGTACCCTACAGACTTGTAATAATAAATTATATTGTGTACCTACCCAATGCTTTCGAGCATACAGAGAGACTAATTTCTGTTTTAAACTCTAGCCTAGCGAGATTTGGCGCCATCGAGGGAAAAGATGGGCGTTTTGTATAGTTTTCTTCAATTAAACTACGCAAACGAAATGTTTTGTGCCGCCAAATCTCACTACATGGGCAGCACATGAGGCCACCGCTTACCCAAAATAAAGGCCCTGACATTATTTTCTATGACGGCTTAAGAATTTTTGAATAAAATAATTTTCCGACTATCCGATGTTGCATAATCGGATAACTTGATGCAAACTAAAGTTCACTTGACTAACGGCAAATGCTAACGCCCGTGCCAAAATCCTAAAAAAACTAGTTGCAATTGCCAAACAGAAATGTTTGTTTAAAATTTAAATCAAAGCCCTTGTTTAAATCTATTTCACATATCTAATAGCGTACAAAAATTGCTATATTTTTATACTAATTAAATTTATTAAAAATATTTAAAATCATCTCAATACTAAGGGATGTCATTTGTATCTAATACATTTTTTTAACATTTTTCAATATTGTCAATTTTCCGAACTTAATCGTAATAAAATATGTAAAAGTAGTGACATCACAGTTTTATAAATAAAGCAAAAAAAAAACAATGCAACAGTTAAAATACTGAACAAGTGTTTAAAATGAAAAAGTTCAATGTTTTATTAAAATTTTATTTTTCAAATGTTTACACACATTCATGTATTCAAGTCCCACGCCTTTGGCAACAAGGCAGATACTTTTATGTGCTAAATATCTTTAATTTGATAGACAGGCAGGTCTCTAAGAATTCGCTTTCTTCGCATTCATTACTCTTTTCTCTCAAACATTTCGGTTTCAAGGAATCCTTACCCTCGGATAATACTCGAGCAAATCGATCGTGTAATGTCAACCTCCTCGAGTACCAACTATTCACACTTGCTTTGTATATCTGCTTTGTCAACGTTCTATCGACCATTAATTCCACATGACCAAATCATACGTACGTAAGTATGCATGTAAACGTACGGAGCATAGCCTATATCCGTTACCAACAACAACGTTACCGTTAAAACAACGGTTTCAATCCAAATTCTTTCTATTCGATGTCACTATGGCTAATGCGATCAGCGATCATATTCGTTAAGGATAGCGCCTATTTGGCGCAAGACGGGGCGCATCGCATATCGCTTTCATACATTTTGTATGTAGCAACGCCCACTGTGCCGGGGCGCATCGGCACGGATTTTTCCGCAATGGATTTCCGCAAGGCACCCCGCGCGCATTACCCGATGCGGCCTACAGTCACCAAAGATCATGATATCATTATTGCAAATAGAGCAATGATGACATTTTAACGATAAAGTTTCGTATGACAACTACCAGAGGCGCCACTTTCTACACTTTTCCATACGATTTTAACGTCGAGTAACATCTCTATATTTTTGCTCAACTCTTTGGCGCTGAGTAACAGAAATCCACTGATGCCATGTGCCCCGACCCGCGCCGCTCCGTCTACAGTGGGCGCTATCCACCACAGAATTTCCCGAGAGATTAAATTGAACGACTTTGTTTTCTACTAATAAATTTTTGGAGAGCCAACAATTCTTTTAATAAATACATAAAAATGACGTGCATATGGTTTGAAGGTCGTTTATATGATTGGAAGGCCACAAAACAATTTTCTCTCACCTGTAGGCAACAGGTGGTAATTTAAAGTACTTAACGTTTAGGTAAGTTGAGGTTAGGATGTTGGTCGAAGGGTCAATGTTGCCACCAGCCGTCTGCAACACTCTTATTCGATTCTCAATGCCACCACGCCTAAAGTCACCAGCCGTCTGCAAGACTCTTATTTGATTCCCAATGCCACCACGCCTAAAGTCACCAGCCGTCTGCAAGACTCTTATTTGATTCCCAATGCCACCACGCCTAAAGTCACCAGCCGTCTGCAAGACTCTTATTTGATTTCCAGTGCTACTATGCCTAAAGTCACCAGCCGTCTGCAAGACTCTTATTTGATTCCCAATGCCACCACGCCTAAAGTCACCAGCCGTCTGCAAGACTCTTATTTGATTCCCAGTGCTACTACGCCTACTGCCACTAGCAGTCTATAAGACTTTTATTCGAATCCCAATACCACCACGCCTGAAGCCACTAGCCGTCTGCAAGACTCTTATTCGATTCCCAACAGTGGCTGTCTCTTGTGCGAAGAATATAGATTATTGTGTTTCTTGGTTTTTATTAAATTTATTATAATATCAATTTAAGTATCATATTATGTATTAGTAGCACCCATAACACAATAATATGATTTGTTTACATTTGAGTTAGGTATTTATTATTTATTTTAAGTTTTAGTTTTAGCGAGACTAACAAACAGCAGTTATATACCTAGACGATTTATAACAAATGTTTTTTTTTATATTTAGGTTGCTAGGAATTTACGACGACTATTTTTTTCCGTCGGATCACTACATCGTTATTCTAGCTTTTTCTATCACAACTCTTAGATACAAAACTGAGATATACTGGAATACACATAGAGCTATGTCTGCAATAACATAAAACTAAATAATTGAATTGCCGTAAATTCTTTTCATTGAACTTTTTCATCAAGCATTTTAAAATTAGGAAATACTTTTATGGTAAAAGAAAACTTGATTGAATCTGCAAAAGTAATAACATAACTGAGTTTAATAAACAAATTGCTATATAAATCCTTGTACATAATGAATTATGTTTACATCCAGTAAGTAACTAGGTTACGAATGAAAAACAAATTAAATTATTTAAATATAAACACCCGATTCGTTTTTATCATCAACGTTTAACATTAGATCCTTGTTTTCAAAAATATATTATTATTCTTATCGTTTTGTTCCAAATATTGATACCAAGTCAACGTTTAAAATTTATGTTACATTATTTTTCGTACCCAATCCTAGTATTTGTAATACCTACTTTATAAATTGTTTTTGTAACATGCATCAAGCTACAAAGCTACAAAGATCAATACTCGTTTTGTTTTTTTAAAGAGCCTAAAACAGTTTCAGAATTAAGAATGACTTAAATATTTAATTGAATGTTGTAGAACGTCTATGAATAAAATGCCAGGGTGAACTTTCTTATGAATTATTTACCTACGTTTCTCGTTACTCTTTGCAATGTTTTCGTTTAATATTTCCAGTAATTGGCATGTCAGATTAATTTTATTTTTTTTTATTTCAGCATGGTTTAATGTTAATACTGCATGCACATTCTTTATTGTACCAATTTCTACACTTTTTCTACGTTTTCAAAATTGCTCTACGTTTCATAGTCTAGACTATTTTGTGTGGCCATAAGCAAATTTTAAATTTATACTTTTCGTCATTTTTGAATCACGATCAAAACAGAAAACATTGCAAAGAATGTTGTAATCTGATAAATGATTTACATTTTGAGTAACTAAATATAAATTCATTAATACAAGGTTTATATAAACATCTGGCCACATCAACTTAGTCTGTCTTCACTATTGCACTACGTAGACCATCTGTCACAAGTGAACAATGTGTCTGTATAATGTGTTCACAGCGACTGCCTGCAGTTCTGAGCAGAATTGGCATTATACTGGCCAGCCCTTTGGTAAGAACCTTCGCCATTATCATGGGCACATTCCGAATAAGAAACTGCCATATTTTCTGCCATTACTCAGTTTTATGTAAAAAGTGAACATGCAACAAAAGAAAATATGACAGATTAGATCACCATTTTAACCACAGCACGGTTACATCCAATACAGCATGTTGTAGTACTTTAGATTTAAATGCTCTTTTTTACTTATTATCAGTCTTTTGTAGATCTACAATTAACTGCTTTATACATCACTAGACTACTTTAATTTTATATATTTCAATAACGTGTACTAAATCTTTTGATTAAATTATTTCTAAATACCCATGTTGAGAGACTTGATTGTAGGTTTTAGCTCCATTTTTTATTTTGCTTATCAGTTAAAATTTGTAACTATATGGGATCAAAACCGATTTAGCATAGTGGAAATCCTTTGATGTATTTTATTATAAATTATGAATACATAATAAATTTCAAAACAGTAATGCTATGAGTAGTAACTAATAAACAACTAATTATTACATTATTGACGCTTATGCCAACCACGATATTTTTTCATATCACTGTATTTGCTTCGGCTAAAATATACTATTAATCTACATAGGAGGCGATGGCATTTTTCCATGTGGCAAAATCGGAAACTCCCCAACCGGGAACTAGCGGTGCAGTAAGTGATATCAATGAACGCCCACAAACCATCCACCAACCATATCATCTAAAATTTGGTGTCACGAGAACTAACGCATTCTTTTTACTTTAATGCCTCATCGGATTTACTACAGCCTGTAAGTAGTATAGTGATCAAATACCTCTTATTTATTCTTGCATATCAATTGCACAATTTAATAAGGTTTTACCTTCACGTATACCACTAAAAGTACTATGACTTTTATATCCCTTTTTTAGAACATAAAAGTAATCTGTCCTTGCATTTTCATTCTTTTTTTAATACTTCCGTTAATTTCATCACTGTAGAATAGACATTTTAATCTATTTAAGTGAATGGTGATTTATAGTAAGATATTAATGCAGGGAGACAAGAAACGAGAATCTACAGGTGCAGCTGACTTAGTTACGTGCACGGCTTGTGCTGGAGCCCCTGGCTCGTGCACTCATACTGCCAACAACGGAGGTGTGTCTGAGGTAATAATCACAACACTCAAACTCCCGACAAGCTTTTTACGCCTCCAATCAGTTTACCATCTAATCAACACCAGGAGCCTTATCGTGACAATAGCAGTATTATCATAACCCATACCGTCTTTTTAATAAACACAGAGTAAATTACTCCAAGGTTAAACCTGGAACAGTATTACAATTTCTTACAGACTATAACATCAACTTTACTCCCACTACTACTCGATGTTTAATAAAAAGACGGATAAAGTATAGCAGTATTATTTCAATTATAAATTGTGTCAACACAAATCGACGACTATACTGTCTGCATCTTATAATCATAGCTTGACCACGCTTGACATCATAACAGACAACAGTATCATAATATTAATAAGTGAAGCAAAAACTTTGGAAACTTTTTACGAAAATTGCGTGAACTGAGGAGTATGAAATTTTTCACACTTATAACTTATGTGTAGGAGAAGTGCAGAACGCTAATATTCTTCAATATTATTGCTTATAAAGTGCATTAAATCGATAAATAAAACATTACACATACTGCTACTACTTGAGAACGATGAAAGATCACAGATGGCCCACAAACTATACTTATTTATAATGTTTGGAAACAAAGTGGTCATTATAATGAAGATGGCGTTCTTATATAAAAGATTAATAACAACGGAACCTTAATCATGTTGGAACAATATATTGTAATAATTTAATTACTTATAATTAAAATTTATTACGGTCGAATTTCGAACAATGGGCGACCTCAAGTTGATTTAATACTGCTTTTAGACATTACGTTGCCGAATTGAATTGACTTCAGAATACATAACATACTTATGACAAAAATATTTCTCAATTCACATTAATCTATTTCGTGTTACGTCAAACATAATCTATTTGAATTATAGATTACATTATTATCTAAAAATCAGGTCAGTGCAAAGTTTTTTTGTATTTTATTCATAAATTACCTACTTTTTTATTTCAATGTATGAGATACTACTTATTTTGAAATAAAGGAAGTTTCTACAATCCTCTCAAATAAAAAAAATTTGATATTTAAGTAATGTTTATTCTCATCTCAATGTATATGCATAGTCAATGTACGAAATATGAAAAAACTTTTGTTTCGATCTTACTCGTATTTTAACTATAAGTACCTCCCTACACTATTTATCTTAAAAGTTGTGTAATTTATTTTTAATTATAGTTTTATACACATTTATTAAAGCAAAATTTAATTTTTTTTTCGCCGCCATCATTTACTTTCGTAACATTTTTTTCAGCCATGTTTCGTCCAGGTACGCAAGAAAGAACCGCCCCATCCGATCCGCGTGGCAAAAACTATAGATGTCATAGCCCGTATAACGTTCCCCACTGCCTACGCCGTGTTTCTTATTTTCTTCTTCATTCACTACAAGGCCTTCTCTTAATGCTGCCAATAATGTTAAACTCGCTACAAACTGCTTTGTGTACTTGAACAATTATAGCGACTTCATATTTTTTATCATTTATTACACGGCTGCGTTTAATGTAATGCAACCCATAGTTTTTAAGAAAATATTTTTGATGAACATTACTGTATTTTGATTATTGTGATTAAATACACCGTGGTGATTACTCGTACATACCAAAATATACTCATGGACAAACGTTAATTAATTGAGTACCTACCGCTTATGCCATATCCCGCGTAATTGGTCTTCTTTTTTGCTGTTATTTAAAATAATACGACTTGATATGACATAAGCAAATTTTAAATTGAATTTACGTTTGATCATACTGGGTACATAATGTGATTAACATTAGGTACTCTATAGGTCAAGCAAATTTCAGTGAGGAAAAAAACAGGAGCGTATTGACATATGTTTGTGATTTATCTCTGTGTGGTGTAAAAGACTTTTTGAAAATTAATGAAATCTTATGATAGATTAAAGAGGGATCAATAAAAACGAACATTTATTGTGTCGTTAAAATGAAATCGAAGTGAAACGAAATTATGTCGCGGCACTTGGAGATTGAGAGTGTACATTGTTCGTCCATGGATTAAAAGTCTTTTTTCAACCTTAAATACAGTCCAGTTGTAATTTATTTAAATAAGAAACTTAAATTAAGAAATAAATAATACGTTTTATATTTCATAGTTTCCACCTTAGATGTAGTTTTTGTAGACGTACACATCTGTAATTATGTTCTGATAAATACATAATACAGAAATTGCTTTTAGAGTTGTTGCCTTTGTTCCCGATGATATTCAATTCTAAAATAAGTATAAAGTCATGATTATTAATTTAAGTGTAGATTAGAATTAGGCAGTTACGCTCAAATGATCATTTATGATTATTTTAAGTAAGCCCTCTCTGTGTTGGAAATTTGTATAAGTATTGTATAATTTTTAGTGTTTTGATTAAAAGAAGTCCATTTTGTATCATTGTAATAATATTAGAACCATGAACATGCCTTCTATTCTGACAAAAGATAAATAATCCCGAAATTTAAACCACATTATATGATTTTAGCAAAATACGTTTACACACAATTTTATTGAAAATAGATCACCAATAATGGGTATTACATATCTATTTACAACTTCAAACTAGGTGCTTACCTTGTTAATTAATTAACAAAAATAACCTCAAATCCGCAAAATCAGAATTGTAATGCACTTAATGAAATTTTGCCACACCACAAGGTGTATCGTAAAGGTTTGTTGACAACCTGTGTGTAGCAGAATGTTTTTTAGTCAATTTTATTAGTTCACTTTTATTGATTATTTCTTTAATTAATTTAAAATCAAATCAAATGAATGTAGAGGAAGCCAGTAAGGTCTGAAATGATCTTGAGATTTAGCACTCGGTACTCTGCCTAGACTTTAAGGGATTTGGCGTGAAGACATGTACGTATGTATGTAAATTCAAAACAATATCCCTACAAGTTACAATTAATTAATCATTTTAACCGATCTCTAAATATCAACAATTTATTGAAACGAAGTTGTACCCAATTGATTTTAGTATGAGTATTATTCGATGAACTACTTAATACTAGTAGTTGTCTAAGTACATAGAATCACTAATATTGGAAAATTGAAAAATGTAGCCGAATATGTCATAACATAATAACCGTTATGGAAAACATACTACTCATCCTCAAAAAAAGAGGTTCTTAACTTGTGTGTTCGTTATAATTCAGTGCGTTCATGCCGTCTAATCGATATTTACCTTTAGATAATTAATTTTTAACAAAACAATATGGTTTTGACTTTGTTCACATTCATTTAAATTTTTCAAGCTTTATAATGATAAAAAATGAAACCATTTCATCGATGTATCTACAAGCTCTGAATAACTATTGACATCTGGTTACCAAGAAATAAAATCTTGTTTAGGACCCTACCTACAGACGCAGATAAAAGCTGACGATAGGTTGGTCTCTAAAAGCGAGTAGACTCTCCTACTTTTTCTGCTGAAATTCATACCCGGGAACTGATGATCACTTTGTAGTTGGTGTTTGTTGAGCGCTGAAAATATGTTATACCATACCTACTTTTACTTCAGTTTATCGTAAAATAATTGAACTGCCCATCATCGACTCGTGCCAGATTATGGCGTATGCAATACATCACTTCATATATTATATATAGATATATAAATTTATTTCAATTCAATAATCTGGAAAATACTGAAATAAACAATGTATCAAATTGATTATTAAGAGCAAATGTTTAATTATTGGCTAACTGCTGTTAGAAATGCACTCACCTCATCTCATAAGGGTTTAGAAATTAAGGTATGTTTTAGCAGGACTAGTTTTAGCTGATTAAATGCATGTCTCCAATAACACGTGCCTGATCTACACATACAAATATAATCTTGAAAGAACACTGCAGAAAAAAACATTTTGATAGAATAATGGAATGCTTCTAAACACAAACTATTTTCCTCATGTTGTTGTCCGTTTGTTTATTAATGCATTTCAGGAAAACTACTAAGTAGATGAAATTTGGTCGGGTTTTTACTGGGTACTTAAAAAACTTCAAACCTATAACTTATCAAAATGGATTAGATTAAAGCGTAGATGTATCAAATTCCAGGGAAGTAAAGCCACGCAAAAATATATGTTAATTTGTAAAGTATGCAAAACATACCTAATTACAAAAGTATGCTACATGTACCATACTCGTAACAATCGTAAGGATCATGGCTACATCATTTTACTGATCTACGATGTCCATTTTCATAATTACATTATCAATTATGCCTTTTGCTTATTAAAAGTGGACCAAGGAGTCAACTGTTTTTAATATAAATTTTATTATTAAAATAATAAGTACGATAAAATTGTTAGTACCCATTAAGAAAATTGAATTTGGCTGTGCTTCAAACAAAAATAAATGTTATAAATTTGTTTACTAATAAGTTAATCATGTCTTTACTGTAGAAATTCAGCTTTACCGCTTAAAAGAAAATTTAAGATTGCATGTTTGTGATGAGACACTGTTGAAGTTTACGCTTGGTATAAAGTGTAATATTTTCAAATGTTTTGTTAGACGTACTAATGATATTATATTTGTTACACGAAACTGAAAATCTTTATTTTCTTTTTGTAGTTATATTGCTGGAAATTTATTTATAAAGAAATCTTACTATGTAAAATTAAATATATGTAACAAGGAATATTAAAAATGTCAGTGGTAATAAATGTAAAATTATAAAAATTTGCTTAACCCTTTTAAAAATATGTACATAAAAATGTAAATCTTTATTTTCTTTTCTTGGTAATATTACCGGAAATTTATTTATGAAAAAAATCTTACTATGTAAAAAAAATATGTGTACCAAGGGATACTTAGAAATGTTACCGGAAGTTTATTTATAAAAATCTTACAATGTAAAATGAAATATGTGTACCAACGGATACTAAAAAATGTCAGGTTATAATAATTGTAAAACTATAAAAATTCGCTTAACCCTTTTATAGAATATGTAAGACTGAATTATTTTTTAAGATGTATTAAACTCAACTGTTTGTTAACATTGTTTGAAGATTTTTCTTTAGCCCGTATGAACAAGTACCAATGTTAAATACAAATATCTTAAATAAAAGTTAATCTGCTTTTATGTAATTTACTGGCACATAATATAATACATTAACACCAGCTAATAACATTTTGTTTAATTAATTAAAGTTTACTTAATTAATCGATATGTGATATCTTTTCTAGTTACCAAAGACTGGGCTTTTGCCTGGTTATTAGAAGCTAGTCTTTAAATAAAGATTTGATTGCAAGCACAGTACGCAACCTCGTGGGTTCCACAATACAATATTTTCTCGATTTTAGTATATTTCAACCGTTTTACGCTCTCAAATATGGTCCCTAGCACGCTTTTTTTCTATTTCATTACCAGTCACTGTTTCTCCATCAAAATACGCACTTATACCGAAGTAACTATTGTAAGTAAAAATTTTCGAGAAAGTAAATTGAAAGTTTGTAAAAAACACTAAATGGAAATATGTTATAACTTATAAAATAATAATGTTGTATTATCAAAAATAAAAACAAAAATAAGCCAGGTTCAGATCGTACAAAAAAAATAATACCACAAGACTATAGTAGAAATAAAAGTGCTAACCTTGTATAGGCTTATGATATTATATTTATGTTACGAAGTGGTAAAAATTTTAGACTTAAATTTAGCCGAACCGATTGGCTGTTATCACTGCGATCAAAATAATATAATACGGCTTATTTTAGTCTTTTTGCCCGCAACGCTTAAATTACACGACTGGTAAATGGGAATTACTTACCTATTACGAGCTGTGGAGAAACCAGACCTAAATTAAAAACAATATATAAATTTGCGTACCGTGCGTGCGCTGCGGTATCTGTGATCCAATCGACACGTACCTTTATAAATAGAAAAACTGCTAAATTCACACGCTTACCTTTAATTTATAACCAAATGAAATGTATATAACACATAACTTAATAAAACCAATATTTTTTAGAGAATTTTATTTCGCATATTATAATAAATGATATAACAAATTAAGCTTAAGATTAAATATAAAACTACATATCATTCGCTTTATAAGTAAAAACTATTATAAAAATTCAACCCTATGGCTATCAAAATAATCTTATTTATTGTTGAAATTTTAGATATATTTAATATGACAATGAAACAAAATCATTTAATTTTTGTAAATTAATATCTTTACAGATTCCTTAAATCTTAGACTTTAACACTCAGCTAATATATTTTGCAATATTGACGAACCAATTAATATTTGAATCATCGCCCTATTTAAGTCTTAAAAGACAAGTGACTTACGCCAAAAATGAGTCAAACTCTATTATATAATATCCTATAATGATTAATTAATTTTGCGTATGTTTATATTACGTTAATACTTTAAATAATATCCTTTATAAAAATACTACAATTTTAATTATAATAAATATAAAATCGTTTATTCAACATTAAAATTTTATTCCTCTCAAAATGTTGTTGACAGATAAATCCCTGCAAATGTTTTAATTATAATGCAATAAATAACATACTGATATTACACTGATATTTAGAATTTTTGTATCAATTCATATTTTATCAATGTAAATGTATTAAAGTTCGTATTCTAAATTTATTTGTGAAGTTATAATTGTGATAATTTAATTCAATAAATGTTATCCTCGTCAAAACATAGTTATCGTTATTCTTGTCTTGATGAGTTATTTACAATGATAACATCCGCAATAAAAAAAATCGCTGACAGGTATAAATTTATTTCAAAATCTGTGATCTTATTTTTTGTAAAAATCGTTATTGTTGGACTGAAATTTGTTTTTTTTTTATTTTAAGCATATCATGTAAAGTACAGTCAATGCCCTTACATAGCAAAAGCAGTTTTGCTCGCGAAACAGGCTAGTTAGGTAAGTACCACTGTCTGTACCTATTAAATTGATAACTGATGTAACATATACTATAAATATTCTCATAAACATATATCTTTTATATTTACACTAAATATAAATAAATTCACACACAGAGTGTTCATGAAAATAGAACAGCCGATTGAACGAGCTGCGGTTTAACAAATAAATAACCTAATGTGAATGTCATAAATGTTCAAATTTATAAAAATATGAAAATACAGGCAAGCTGCCATATGTTTCAGAAATGTATCGCTTAAACGAAAAATGCGCACTGACATAGGTATGTCTTGTTGAAGCTTCAGTAACTAGGTACTTGACATTGTTAAGGAGAAGCCTAGTAAAATTGTGTAAGTGTTAAAAAGCTCTTTTTATTACAAGTAAATATAATACATTTTTTTAATACGTTTTGTTAATTATAGCATTATGAAAATTAAACAGCATCAGTATTTTCTGGTTTTATTATAATAATGTTGCAATTAAGCCCTTTTTGTAACTAATTATTTGGGTAGTTAGTAAAAATACTAAATTGTGTAATGCAAAAAGTGTATCATGAAAAAAAAGGTCACTCAAACCAACTACATTTACATAAAATAAAAGAAATTATGTAAGTACATATATTCATTTCAAATCGCAAGTATTAAGAAAACAGGTCTTTTTCATTCTTATAATCTGTCCGGGTACCTAGGTAGTTATTTTGAAACACATAAAGTTACTAATTTAACCCTTATTTTACTTATGGCTGTCCTTTTTTGGCCCTTCCATCTTTTTTTATAGTACCTACGTACTTATTTAAGTAATATTCATTAACATTGTTACTTTTTGGTTTGTTATTAAGCTGATCTTAGTGCAAATATTGTTTAGGGAGAAAATTAATGTTATATAATAATTAACTATTTAATTTTTAAGAGCACGAAAAGACATTAGTGAGATAAATGTTAACTCATTTATACTGTAAAACTTACCATCACTTAATAATTTTATGATTGTGCCCACCTTTAGTGCGTAAGAGAGTTATTAACAAAGTTATTTAAAAGTTTATACATTATCGCAAATAAAGTGTAATATCTTATTACTATGTCTTAGTTACCTGAATTGCCTAAAGCATACAAATCATTACTTATTTTATTAAGTTTTAACATAAGAAAAGTAATTAGTGATATTAAAATTTTATTCGTTTCACTAAGCCATTCTTCTATATCATTTTATAGATTTGTAGCTTTTATTTAAACTTTTAATAAACCCGTCAATATAACATATAGTTGGTGTTAAATGAATATTTTGAATCCACATCACTCACTTTAAACATGTTTATAATTTTGTTAAAATTCTTTAATCAAAATAAAAAATAATTGCATTTTAAAAATAATTAAATAATAACTTTTTCGTTATTTTTCATAAAATAAAGTAAAAGAAATAATACAGCTATAATCGCATTAGAAAAAAATGCTAAGTTTTATAACCTAAGCCCCCGTAACCCGTATGTATACAAGCTTATCCAAATAGATTATATAATATGAAATGCGTCTTACTATCGCAAGATTTTTTTATCCAATACAAAAAACATAATATATATGTTATAATAATCCTGAAATAATTTTGTTAATCATCCTGTAATTATTTTATATTGATTAAATCATAGTCACGTTTATGTAAATTGTTGATACTAAATTCAGCATAATGTAGATATGTAAAATTCTGTATATATTTTATTTTTGTTATTATTGACATAAAATATCTTATATCTACTTTAAGACATTATGAGCATATAAAAAATTGTTAAATTGGATTGAGAATGAAAATTTCAAATCCAAAACTTTGCTAAACGCTTTTCAATTTATTACCACTTTATTAAAATTTAAAACAGGTCTTGCTTTATAAATTGACGAAATAAAATGCAATGTACATCTAATATGAATACTTGAAATGATTTAATATAAGGACCGGGATGCTATTGTCGATATCATCAGCGAGTGACGTACGTATTTTTCGTAGTTTTACTACGTATCTAAGTACAAAACGGAATAAAAATTGTTTAGTTTAGTTTATTCGGCCCTTTACACACTGCGACCTTTAGCAACGATGCCGACGCGATGCTGTCGCAGTGCAGCACAAAGGATAGCGCCCAGTTGGACGGGCCGGGACGGGGCACATCGCAGCGCAATAATCCACCTAGATCGCTTGCATACATTTTGTATGGAGCAACGCCCACTGGGCTGGGGAGCATCGTTGCGGATTTTTCTGCGGCGGAATTCCGCGAGGCACCCAGCGCGCTTACCCCGATGCGGCCGGCAGTGACCAAAGATCATGATATTACTGTTAAGAAAATAGCACTATATTATCTTAACGCTAAAGTTTCGTACGACAACTGCTAGAGCTGCCACTTTCCATACTTGAAGATTCGTATGACAACTACTAGATGACGCAACTTTCCATACTTGACTATTTTAACATCAAGTGTTAACCTCTCTATTTCGTTGCTCTACTTTGGTACTGAATAACAAAAATCCGCGCCGATGCGATGCGGCCCGGCCCGCATCAGTGGGCTTTGCAATGCGATGCGCCCCGGCCCGACACATCCCGTCCCGTCAACAGTGGGCGCTATCCATAAATGCGGTCCCAAACTTTCCGCCTTTGCACACTTAAGCTAGTTTTAGCATCAATACAGTCGCGATGGCTGACATCAATGCTGTATCGCGATAGCATCGCGACTACATCGATGCTAACATGAGCCACAACGCGAAACGTATTTTGATCAGTCATTCGTTGACGGCCACAGCGTATATTTGTATATTTTTATTGTTTTACTGCATTTGTGAGAATTTTTTTTTTGATTAAGGGGTGTTTTTGATTGCAATAAAAACTTATTTTTAATTATTTTGATTAGTCATTTGTTGACTGCCGCAGCGCTATGAGTTCCATTGAAACTGTTTTAATTACGCAAGTTGCAAGCCCCATCTACCCCCGCGTTTGTATATCTGCATCGATGCTGTCGCGTGTGTGTATCGATGCTAACGCGCGGCTATGTCGTATAACAGTATCGACGCAAAAATCCATTAATTCTAGTGTAGCGATTCTGTCGCGTATTTCAAAAACGCGCGACTGCATCGCTGCTAAAAGTTGCAGTGTATAAAGGGCCTTATAGCCTCAGATGTGTATATTTTTATGTCTGAGCTCATAAAACTAAAACTAAAAATTTTCAAAACCCCCGACAAAACCTAAATGTAATGTAGATAAGAACTATCTCGATCAGCTTCCTAACAAAAATCCGTGTCGAAATCGGACCATCCGATTCAAA
>NJDC01058249.1:18534-51605 GCA_002245475.1 Calephelis virginiensis
AAATAATCATGAAGAAATTATCTTATCGTGTATTTCCTCGTTGCCGCCAAATCTCATTACATGAGCTTGAGTAAACAGGCCACCGCTTTACCCAAGAGCCTGACTTGACCTCCTGGCGACTTATGACTGATGACTAATTAAAATTAATTGAAATTGATATAAAATTTTATGCAAATTTCTACTTGACTAATGGCTAAATACTAACGTGAAGGCCAAAACCTAAAGAAAGGAAAGGAAAGGAAGGAGTAAAGCATGTCGCGTCGAGACGAGTGGTCACATTTCACGTTCCGCGATCGTTTTTATTTAAAAAATGCCGGGACTGTATAATGCTGTATACGGCTGCTTACAGTTTCATCAAAACCAGAGCTATCATTTTTAGACTACCTTCTGATTTTGAAAGAAAAAAATGATTTTACTCATTCGTAAATTGGTACATATTTGTAAATTAACATTTCAGATAACAAAATAAATTAATTTAGTTTACGTTTTTACTACTACTCGTACAAATCATTCTTTATTTGAATTGGAATTGGAATTTGGATTGGAAATGGAAACGACTGTATTCACCTCTCATTCTCGTACTACAGAATATGATAATCTATATCACCATAGTGTGATTAGATATCACCATCTGAACAAATGTGCAAAATTTCAAATATGTATGTTTGTAAATGTTATGTATGTTTTTTGTTTGTTAATTCGTTATTACAATTCGATTGGTAAATCATGTCAGAACTACTTTTATATTCCGTAAAAATACAATTAAAACATTAAAAGTGACAACCCTACGGTTTCAATGGAGCGTAGCCTGTATTAATTTTATTACATCAAATAAGTATAGTTTCTATATTGTGTCATACTTATACTGTGACACGACCATTTCCATGTCACAGCCTTGCCCCATTACATATTTTTTTTCATTATGCCTTTGTCCTTGCCTGTCTCGTGATTTGTAGCATAATTACTAAAAACTTATCTTTTACAGTGAAGAGTACACGAAGGCTAAGCTAAATAAGTTTTGAGTCTGAAAAGGCAATTTTAAAGTCTCATTAAGGCAGCTCGTCATTGTTTGCGAAACGATGAATATTAAATTTTTAACTGTCACAGACTCCTGACACTGTCAAACTTTTTCTATTAACTTTCTCATTGTTAGTTGACGGCACGAATGGCGACTTGATGGATGAAGACTTTTGGACGGAGACTAGATTTTACCTTTCTTGAAAGAAATTCATAGCCATTTAATAGTGTTAAGGGGAGTAGAGAAGAGACAATGCTATCGCCTACTTATGAAATATCTGGTGTCTTATGTGGCTGGATTATTGTAATTTAGTTGGTCAGACTATGTGATGGAGAGCTACAAGGGAACATCAAGATTTATACCGCAGCCTTACCTATTCCACTCACCCCAATGTCAGTTGCGTAATCAATATTGGTAACTAGCGAGCGTCGCCTGTGATACACATAGCAAAATGATTAATCGCTTCTGTGATGTCGGCGACTTCATGAGGTCCCGGGCTCAATACTCAGGCTGGGCAACTCAAAACGTTTTTTTTTCATTTTTTTATGACATTGAAGGTAATCAAACTAACGGATTTCCTGATGGTAAGAAATTCACGCCGCCAAGAGAAACCAAAGGTGGTGCGGTGCCGACCTGAGGCCGGGATGTTAGGCTTCGAGCTAAACTAAGTTTACCGGCTACCTTACCCTCAAAACCGGAACACGTCACGACGTTATGGCGGCCGCGGCAGGAATAAGTGAGGCGGTGGTACCAATCCGGACAAGTTGCTGCGAAACTCTACCACTTAGTAGGATGTCACATTATTAGACGGTAAGCCTATGCTAACCTTTTACGAGGTACCTAGCAGGAACGCAGATGGACTATTCTGGAAAGGAGCCCGGACCAACACAGGAAAAACCCTAACAACCTTAATAGACAACGTTATCTGGGTCTTAATAAATTCCCGGTTGGTGATAGATTTGTCACTTGTCGTGTTGTAGGATTAAATACCTTTGGCTAATCGAAGGTGTCTTAGTTGTATCTCTGACTTAGATTTCGGGTATACGGGCGTGAAGATATTTATTTTTGTAAAATTATTATGGAGTTCTATCTTTCTACTAAAATTGTAAGTGAACTCATAATTTTCCACAACCTAGTTCTCTGCGATCACTTTTATTTGCCTGCACCGATAAAATCTATTTAGAAAGTCGTCAATCAATCAAAAGAGAGCGTAATAATTTTATGCGGTGCCGCATTTGCCGACGGCCGATCGAAAAACAGACATAAATCACACGCGTTAAATAAACTGCATTTCACTATTAGTTTATGTTGGGTAAACATTCTTTTACGTCATGTCTTTAGCTTTATAAACTTACAGATGGTTCATTTTATCTACAACTAGCGGTCCGGTAGGTACATGCTTCGCTAAGTATATGACAAAGACTACAATAACGTGTAGTTCTCTTACTGGTCTTCTTCTTCTTTCTTTAGGTTTTGGCCTTCACGTTAGTATTTAGCCATTAGTCAAGTAGAAATTTGCATAAAAATTTATGTCAATTTCAAATAATTTTAATTAGTCATCAGTCATAAGTTGTCAGGAAGTTATGTCAGGCTCTTGGGTAAAGTGGTAGCCTTTTTACACAAGCTCATGAATGAGATTTGGCGGCAACGAGGAAATACACGATACGCTAATTTCTTAATGATTATTTCATTTTTGCACTTTCATTGAACAAAATTGTACAAAATGCCACCAAAATTGACTAATTTCACTCAATATCAACACGAAATTCAATAATTATGAAAAAACTTCGACCATCTTTTCTCTCGATGGCGCCAAAACTCCTCATACTGGTCTGTGACTACAATACTCTAGTAGGTATATGACCGCATGAATGACGTAATACAACAACAAAAAAATAAAAAAAACAACTGAAAAAAGTTTCAATATGACAGCACAATCCCCATCAGTTTGACAGAAAAATACCTATTACGCATTAACAAAACGATCCGCCATTTATTGAATTTATTTCTTACATTAAATGTGATAAATGAAGAACCGCTCGACCGATTTTATGCAAACTTCACATAAACCATCTCCTAAATAGTCCAAACAAAGTCTAAGCATTTGGTTCGGATAGGTGAGCCCGTTTTTGAGTTATAAAATTACAACGAAAAGTGGCATTGATTTTTATATACATAGATTCTCAAATGGACCACAAGATTTACCCTCGAGTTTGCGTCTGTCTGCCGAAAACGCAAATCCGACTAAAATTAGCAAATCGATATTAATGTCTCAATAGGCTAGACTAGCTTTTGCATTCTTAGTGATAGGAATTTATTACAAACAGCTGAAGATGATCTGCACATTTAAATGTTACTATATATTCAGGATTACGTGTTATTTGGACGATTTACATATAAAGTCATTAGAAAATAGAGGAGCAATTAGGTCACCTGATGGAAAGTGATTACCACCGCAACGGACTTCAGCAACATCAGGAGTATCACAGATGCTATGCCGACCAGAGTCGTCTGTAATTTCTAAACTACGAAACTTGCAAATCACAGATGATACAAAACAAAAAAAAAGAATGAAGGAAATCGGACTACGTGGAATCATTTTTAATCCCATTTACATTTTAACTTTTACCTCTCTACCACGGGAAACCCTTTATTAAACGGGGTGGACGGGTAGCCTTCCTAGGATTTTTTTTATGATATTGTAATGCAAACAAGCTGAAGGATTTCTCGATGGCAAGAAATTCACGCTGCCTAAAGACACCAAAGATGGTAATGGTGCGATACGAAATCCTAGGCTGGGATGATAGACCTCGAGCAAAAGTAGTTTACCGGCTACCCTACTTTCCGAACCGGAACACGTCAACGGCAAGCACTGACATTATGCCGGCAGGAATAGGTAAGGCGGTGGTACCAATCCGGGCGAGTCGTTGCGAGACTCTACCAGCTAGTCAGATGTCACGGTGTTAGTGACGGTAAGCCTATGCTCGCCTTTTACGAGCTGCCCGGAAAGAAGACAGACGGTCTATTCTGCAAAGGAGCCCGGACCAACACGGTGAACATTAAGTAACTACCTGACAATTTTCGTTGCCATCGGTTCCACAGATTCCATACAGAAGCATACAAACAGTAGGGTTACTCTTGAATCTCGATATCATGCGAATTGGAAATTGGAATCGTTTATGTCACTTTAGGTACTTGTGAACACAGAATTAGAGGATTATTAACATTTAGTTACAAATAAATTCAACGAAAAGGATAAAATAATTTATTATTTACTATTAACTAAATGGTAATAATTCGCCAGTACTGTGTTCAAGAGTACCTAAAATGACATATTCGATTCCAATTTCCAATAATGCATGAATCGAGCTTGTAGAGTAACCCTACAGAAAGACGTACGAAAATCTTAAAAATACGGTCGGTTTAAATCGTGGTTTTTAATCCCATTCTAGCAGCTCACAAAAGAGAAACGGGCTTTACTATTATATAGGTACTAATTTATAACTTGTAATAATTAGTTGTCACTAAATAGTAAAAGTATTTGTCAAAAGTTGTACTTACACAAACTTTATTTTTTTATGCTAACCTTACCGATTTCGCTCTTACGTACACTTAAACATAACATATAATATCTAATATATAAAATTCTCGTGTCACAGTTTTCGTTGCCATACTCCTCCGAAACGGCTTGACCGATTTTGATGAATTTTTTTGTGCTTATCCGGTATCTATGAGAATCGGCCAACATCTATTTTTCATCCCCCTAAATGTTAAGGGTGGTCCACCCCTAAATTTTTTTTTTGCAATTTTCAGACAATTTTTTTTGTTTTTATTTTTTTATGATACAATATATAAAAGTACATACAATCCTAAATTTTCACCCTTTTATCACCAACCCCTATTTTTTAATAGTCATTTAATTAGTTATATGGCAAAACAACGTTTGCCGGGTCAGCTAGTAAATATGTATAATTTACCACAAGTAAATGCCACTCGCTTTCGTAAGTTGCTATTTAATATCTTCACTCCCGTATCCCTAAAGAGGGAGGCACAAGCACAACCAATACACCCACGATTAGGCGCAAACACTAAGTCCCACAATATGGGTGTCAACGTGGCAAGCAAAATTTTCTTCTTATTAATTTTTTTTTTAATTCTCAAACTTTATTCAGCAATAATTTGAAATTTCATTTAATTCAAATAATTGGTGTTTAATTTTTGTTCATAATAGTATTATTAATGGTTTTTATCCATAGTAATATTTTTTTATGTGAACAGTCAGGGATCAAGCATATGAGTCTCCGAATGGTAAGAGACAAGCTTTGCCTATGGACACCATATATGTGTGTGGCCGGGATGTTAGGCCAATAAAATTGTGTTAGACAAGGCGGCGGTGCATTCCCGGGCAAGTTATTGCACAACGCTCAACTACAACTTTTGTTCTCTAACTTATACAAAAAAAAAGTAAAAAAAAAAAGTATCTTCACGCCCATATCCCCGAAAATGTAGGCAGAGGTACAACCAAGGCACCCACGACTAGCCGAAGACACTAAGTCCCACAATGTGATAGGTGGCAAGCCTATCGCCAACCGGGCACATTTCCAATCCCGACCAACATTTTTTTTTATTAGAAAATTGGAAAAATCCAATTTTCTTTTAGTTGGTCGACCCGGGATTCGAACCCGGGACCTCATGCCGTCAAGTCCAACACCCGGACCGCTAGACCACAGAGGCGAACTTATACAAAATCTGGAAAAAAGACTTTGGATCTCCATACGAAAAATTCATCGTCCCCTGACATAATTTATGAAGAACTAAATTATTTTTTCGCGCTTTTCCAATAGTTGTAGAACAAAAGTTCGATGTACTAAAGCCTACCCAGAAAGGTTATGCGTTAGTTACCAGTAACCCTGTATAAATGATCTTTACAAATACTTTTATCATTAATGGAAAAGTGTATTTCTTTGTCTGTCTTTCATGTCAGAACAGAGTGTATGCGCAGCTAGTTAAGAGGCTGGAAAGTGACATAGGCAACTATTTAACGTGATATCAATAAGACTTCCTGCTGGAAACAATATAACTTTAATAGACAGGCGTAGTCGCTGGTAACATCTTGTATTTATATAGTAGATAACTACGAAGTACACTAATTGGTTTTACGTTTGGTAAGTTGTTGATAAGCAACATAATAAATTTTCCAATTTTCTAAAAAAAATGTTGCTCGGGATAGGACATGTGCCCGGTTGGCGATAGGCTTGCCACCTATCACATTGTGGGACTTAGTATCTTCGGCTAGTCGTGGGTGCTCTGGTTGTGTCTCTGCCTACCTCTTTGGGGATATGGGCGTGAAGAAACTTTATTTTAATAAATTTTAAAATACTAACCAATACACTACAATCCCACATTATTTTTAAAACCCAGACACAATAAATCTGGTGATAAAAATGAATGATAAATTGTATGAGAACGCAACATATCATTTCAAAACACAATTATTTTACGATGTACAATATATGCATCATAATTTGTATGATAATGAGTTATAAAGAAGAAATATTACTTTAATACAAATTCTACGTATTTTGATAACTGCAAGCTTCAAGGTGACTATTTTAAAACCTAGATCGCATTTATTGTTTAGCCTGACCTTAACTATTTTGCAAATGCTTGCAATTCTTAAGTATTTGTTATGAAAACACAAACAAACATATTAATTCCTGATACACACTAAAGATGTTAATGGTATGGTAACCCGAAATTGGTATCCTGTCTCGTAATTGGATTTATCGCCTATCCTAACCTAAAAGCCGGTGCATAAGAACAAGTAGTGATGTACCTATTCTAGAGTTCTGGAGGGTAGGGTAACCGATAGACTGATACGAGTGGCATTAAATACCGTCTATAAAATTGCAGTAACATCTATCGCATCTACAGGCAACAATTGTCTTAAGAGCCATTGTGAGAGGCGTCTGCTTTTTTGATATTGTAACAAAATCCACTTCTTCTTCTAATCAAGTTCCTTGAATATATATATCATCTATAATAATATCATGTATTTTACATAGTGATATCCGAGATAGAGTAGGATTGGATTTTTTCCAAAACTGCGTTCGTGTTAAAATGAGAAAGGGCATGCTCCGCTGGTTTGGACATGTAGAAAGAATGGCTGATGAAATATTAACAAAGCAGATATACAATGCGAATGTGTACAGATTTAGGCTGCGTTTCCACCAGAGATGTGCTAGGATGCGTAGCGAGGGATGTGTTTTTAAAGAACCAATAGAATCGCTTAACTTGCCTCACCTCGGTAAGCTCAGCTCTATTGGTAACGATTCTATTGGTTATTTACAAACACATCCCTCGCTACGTATCATTCCACATCTCTGGTGGAAACGCAGCCTTAGGTACCCGGAGAGACCTAGGTGGACATTTCACGATCAAATCGTTCGTGTGTTATCCGAAGGTGGTGTCAAAGGTCTCCGAAACATGCGTATTTGTATGAAAAGGGTTATGAATGTGAAGGAAGGCCGGCAGGTTTGCAAGGATCGTAAGGTTTGGCACTCGATACTCCTTGCCTACTCCGTAAGGGACTTGGCTTGATGTTGTATATTTACATTTTAAAATACGGTTTTACTTAATTAATGTTGTCAGAAGTTTTTGTGATGAAGACACAGTCAGTCGTAAATTCCAGGAATGTTCTTTTGCCGTACGAGCAATATTAATTATATTTTTACCGACTCCAAAAAGGAGGAGTTTCTTAATTCGATTGCAAATTTTATATATATAAAGAAAGTCAGCAATATTTTAAATGACATCAGTAGGGTTACTCTTGAATCTCGATATCATGCGAATTGGAAATTGGAATCGTATATGTCACTTTAGGTACTTTTGAACACAGTATAAGGGGATTATTATCATTTAGTTACAAATAAATTCAACTGATGACATATTCGATTCCAATTTCCAATAATGCATGAATCGATCGTCGAGAGTAACCCTACAGGTCTTTGTCAGGAGTGTAACCTCCAGCGGTAGTCTACAGTTTCATGATAATTCTTCACTCGTATTCCTCATGATGAACTAAACCAAAACTCAAACTCATCTGCACCATATGTAATAATTAAGGGTAGGTTGAAAAGTAGTAGTACATACTTAAAGGTTTAATATAAATATACTTAGTTTCTTAAGTAATTATTGCCTCTGTGGTCTAGCGGTACGGCGTCAGACTTGACTTCTTGAAGATGCGATCCCCGGATCGGACAACAAAAAAATTAGAAAATATATATTTTCAAATTTCTAATAAAAATAACGTTGCCCGAGATTGGATATGTGCTTAGTTGGCGATAGGCTTGCCACCTATCACATTGTGGGACTTAGTGTCTTTGTCGAGTCTTAGGTATGCTGCTTGTGCTTCTGCCTACCCTATCGTAAATACGGGCGTGAATGTACTTTTAAATAAAAAATATTATGGCACTCTGACGTTTTAGTTCTACAACATATTGACTTTTGATGTATTAACAATCCAAAGGAGAATATTATTAATATATAGCTTCAAAACTTATTCTATAGCTTAAAAGGGAATAACATTCACATGACGGTTACTCGGAAGATCTTTCTGCAGAGACCTTTAAACAAAACAGTCATACAGCATAATAGAAAAAGTCGATTTATGCAACAATCATACGCATGTGATAGTCAGACTTTGTCACAACGTATTCTAGTTTCGATATTAATTAAACAATATTGTTTCCTTCCAACTCGTCATTTATCGGCAGCCATCGACATCTCTCGTAAATCACCGTGACGTCCAATATGGCGTCCGTGTTTGACAGTTATCGCATGTTTCATACGAACATTAAATTCATTGATATTTATTGCTCAATCGCTTCCTAGCTTCTGATTTATCGATAATAGATTCTCAGTTATTGTTTATTTCATGTGCATTGTTAATTTAAAGCTGTTAAAAATAAATTTGATGCTAGGCGTTCAATACTGACTAAATATTAAGGTCTGTATTTTTTTTATAATCGTGATTATTTATTAAAACTAGTGGTCGCCCATCGGTTGAAATTCGACCATAATAAATTTTAAAATGTTGTTGATAAGAACGCCATTTTCATTTTTCAGGACCAACTACTTTGTTCCCAAACGCTTTAGTGCGCCATCTGTGATCTTTTATCGTTATCATCAATATATTTGTTTGTGTGTGTCAAATGCATGGTAGTTTGGGTAATGTTTTATTTATTAATTTATTGTACTTTGTAAGCATTATTATTGAAAAATATTAGCAATCTGCACTTCTCCTACACATAAACTATAAGTGTGACAAATTTTATGCTCCTGCGTAAGCGCAATTTTCGTAAAAAGAGGTCCAAAGTTTTGGCATCACGTATTAATATGTAAATAGATGTAAAGGTACAGACATGAACAGAAAATCAACTAATGATCTGTGGAGATACTAGGCGAGTGTCAACAATTCAAGGAAATTACTTTTTTGTTAATCAATTAAATATGATGTCAACCTAATTTTAAAGGATTTAAAATTGTCAGCAAATGTGTGTAATCACTGTTACTCAGAATATTGCCTAGCATTGCCTAAAACTATAATGTAAGTCCTGTTTATGTTAAAATTAGATTTTTGATGTAAGTTTACGGAAAATACAATAATAATTACAATATCGTGTCAAATAAAGCTTGATTCTCGTAAATACATAAAATAAAAAGTCATATAGAACTTTAGAAGTTGGTTACAGTTAGTTAGTTTTCCCTGTGTTGATCCTTCCTTTGTTGATCTTTCCTTTGGATCCTTTGGGGAATTCACCACCTGCCTTCCTGTTAGCAGCTCGTAAAAGTCAAACGTAGGGTTACAGACACTAGTACTGTGACATCTGACTACACAGTTAGTGGACCGCCCTCTTTCTCACTGCCTTGCCTATTCCTGCCGCCTTAAGACGGCAAGGCGACAGGCGGCGTGAATTTCTAACCATCAGTAAATTTTATGCTTGTTTACCGACCAATATCATAAAAAAACAAGTGAAAAGTCAAAAAAAATAAGAGTAGCTCTAAACTGGATTTTACGCAATTTGAGTTCCCACACACTAGAAATATTTATTTACCTGTTGTGTTATTTCTGAATCATCGTTGGCTTATTTCGAGGTAATTAGTGAAATCATTTCTCACTGAACGAAATCAGAATTGCTGTCTGTAATGTTACACTTTGACATGTGATAGACAGAGCGTGTATTTCGAAAAAAATAATAGTTATTTGAACCAGCAATATTCATCACCACTGTTTTTAAAATTACTCGGTGATAATTCAAGCGCAATTCCTTCATATACCAGTCAACCAAATAGCAGTTCTTTGTACTTTCCCCAGGAACCAAATATGTCTATCAAAAGGGCTACTAAGCTAGGCTAAATAAAATTATCTCATTTGACAACGAAAATTAAAACTTCATTAAAATTTAATAACAATTTCACATCAATTTTCAACGTACAAAGCGCAATAAAAAATATTTCCTGCAGTCGCTCGCAAATTGCCCGGCGGACGACGACCTGTCAGCTGTCAAGATTGTCACCGTGTCAGCTAGCTGTCACTCTGACACCCGCCAAGCGCCGATTTACATAAAACTGGTAAATGTCAATTAAAATTGTTCATTTTTTACCGTTGCCGGTCCATATAAAATGCTACATTTTAAATACACTTCATTAGGTTTGTAATTAATCCTTTTTTAGCAAAACTAATGGAATACTTAAATTTATTCCCATCTAAGTATGGCAATGAAAAAAATGGTAAGGATGTGTTTTATGAATTTATAACTACAAATGTTACCATACCCAACCCGCATTCGTTCCAGGCTCGTTTAAAGCATAAAGAAACTGCTCACCTGCTGGGCAGCTTGTTAGAGGATAGCAAAGGTGGTTGCTAATACCGTGAAAGCAACTACGTGGTAGAAGTACTAATACCGTTAACAGTTTTGACAATTTTTTTTCGTCCGCGTCGTTGTATTACCTATTTCAAAGTTGCTGTCGTTTTTTTGGTTTAAACGAAAGGTAAGTGATATCTTTAGTAAAAGGTAACCATGTTACCATTAATGTTTGGTGATTATCCTTCGCGTTGTTCAGATACGATTATCGCAGAAATATAGGTAAGCTTCCATTTTATTAGACAAATTCATCAAAAATTGCAAGAGATTCGAAGTGATATCATACCATACATATCAGCATCTCCCATCAAACATTTCAAATAATCTCAAAATGATTATGATTATTCCTTTACAAGCAACCCTGAAAATATCGATAAACTGAGTGGGAGCAACTTCATTCAGATAGTACACACGATAATACAGGAGGCTTTTAAATATTATCTTAACTTTACCAAATCGTCTGCACTTGAAACCGCCTTTACGACATATAAAACAATATACGAAAACTTTATTCCTCAATAAACAACGATAAGCGTTGAACGTGCATATAAAATTTATCACCAAGTCGACTCCTAAACAGGGAATCCATAAACGCCAAACGAGCGGTGCGGGCGCCGGCAGGCTATCTCGATGATACGCTATTAATACGCCTGATACGCCGTTAATGCGACGGTGTATTAAGGGTGTTTCATATTGAAGGCGTTTCTGCTTACTAATTGACGGGGGTTAGACTCTATTGATAATTTTCTCAAGTGAGGTAGCTAATGGCTCACTTTTCTACAATCAAAATAATATAAACTATAATAATTTTACTGATTATTATTAATGTGTATGCATACGTATACATATACGCATACACATCTTTACACACCGTCCCATGCGGGTAAGGCAGAGTATCAATTACCAAGTGTCACGATTTCTTCATCTTCTACATGCATTAATCTTTTCATACAATCATGTCTTGTAAGTGCATAAAAATTGCGTATTTTCCTCAATTTCCTTGAGATCACATTAACAGATCCAGAGTGGCAATAAGATTAGCTCAGAAGTACGCTCTTTTAATATATTTTTTTTTTTAAAGTTTATGAAACATGTAACCTCCTCCTTTTTCGAATTTGATTGATGAAATGAAGTATTATTTAAGTTCTCTAAAGAAAATACATTCTTGTGGTTAAGTGTATAGTCTTTTAAGGTTTTTCACGAGTCGTTAACCTCTTAAGAATGCTCCGTGTATCTAAATGGTGATGCTTCAAAGAATTGTAATTTCAAACACATTTTTCAGTTTGCCGTTACTTTATACATTACCAAATTTTCATGTTAATATGACTTAGGAATTTAAAAAAATATATTATTTCTATAGAAAATGTCTTGCTTACAAATTTACAAGATATTTATTTAATTACAAACACTCTACTATATTTGCAAAGTTTTGGCTGATTCACAATTAACCAAAATATAATGTCTTCATGTTCTTAATAAATTAAATTAGGATAATGTTATTTGAAAATAACGATTTAATTCCATTTTAAACATATAAAATAGATAAGATGTAATGTAATAATAAACTACATATTCAACTTGTTATTAGTTATTTTTGCATGTAGTTTTTTCCAATGACAAAAATCAATAGCAATGCCTACTTTCACAAACGCAGCTATTATCAACACTGTATGAAGTATCATTAGCAGTCGACCCTACCTAATATTAATACACCACTTACCACTTTATGTTATGTTACGGCCGAAGCCGCAGTAATTGTTTAGGGTTGTATTGGGCAATGATGGGTACTTTATGTTGAAATATAGTCCATAGCATATGGACGACGACTTCTACTTGATATTGATATACTTAACTAAAACATTATTTAGTATTACAAAGTTTTCGACAAATTCAATTTTAAGAAATTACAAATAGATCGACTTAATACAAAAAAGTAACAAGAAATTATTTAAACATTTTAGATAGAACTTATGGTGGGGTAGTCCTAATAACGGACTCTTTTAATACTAATTTTAGCCTAAAATTAAAACTTACGAGTTAAGGGATTTAAAGAAGTGTAACGGTCAAACTCAGAGACGTCTATTAACATGTTATATATTACATTACATCAAAATTTTGTACTAAAACTGTCGATTTAATGACTGATAAAAAGTCAATTGACGTCTCGGAGTTTTGGCGTCATCGTGAATGAAGATGGTCGTAATTTTTTTACAATTATTGAATTTAGTGTAAATTATGAGTAAAATTAGTTAATTTAGGTGGGAATTAGTTTAAAAATAAATGTTCAGTGAAAGTGTACAAATGAAATAATCATGAAGAAATTAGTATATCGTGAATTTCCTCGCTGCCGCCTAATCTCCCAAAGTGAGCTTGTCTAAAGTGACCACCGCTTTACTCAAGAGCCTGACATGACTTTGTAAATAGTGACTAATGACTATATAAGAATTATTTAATACGGAAGACGTGGCAGCATGGCCAAAAGGTCTTAGCCGGTCCCAGACAGGAACAAACCCAACAAAAAAAATACAAAGTAAGGTCCAAAATTGAAATTCATGTTTAAAATCTGTTTATTAAAGAATTTCGGAGATAAGTATATAGTTCGAAATAATTTACAATAATTAATAAATAATTTTCATGTGTATGAGTAAAAATTTTGATTAAATATCAAGTTTGTTAGCATAATTCGCAAGAAACACATGCAATCGTGAAAAGGATTATAATAAAATATTACGAATTACGCTGGAAATTACTTAATTAGTTAGATATATGATATTTACTTAATCAGAAAAATGTACATTGACATAAATAATTCAATCTATTTTCAAGGTAAAGAAAATATATACTTATTCGGGTCATAAGTTCTGCCAAATGTTTATTGTTAAATAATAATCACCTGTTTGTTTTTAGAATAATCATCTTTTTGTCAAAATGAACCGAATAAAACGTGCCCTCTTATCTTAATTACGTGTATTCAAAATGAGCCCCGCGATTTTCAATACAGGCCTTCAATCTACGCGGCCAGTCGTCTACAGTAGCACCCACGAGGTCCAAGTCAATATCGGCGAACTGCTTGGATCAGGGATGCCTTGAGTGACTCCAAATTGAGATGAGGTTTTGAGCAGGCCTTCTGCTCCAAGTGTTGCTATATTTAGTAATCCAACGGATTCAAGTCTGGACTGGAAGAGAGCCAGTCTTCGTGACGGATGAAGTCAATTTCATGTGCAGTCAGCCAGTCTTGCGTGCTTCTGGCTCTAAGGGCTGACGCAGAATCTTGTTGTAATACCCAGGGCCTGTTATTGAACATGGAAAGAGAAACCGATTCCACAAGGTGCGTGAACACTGTGTTTTAATACACAATCGCATTCTTTTTTATGTCTTTCTCACAAAAGTGTTTCTCAGTTAAGCCCGTATATGAGATTCCAAACAAAACCATAACTGAGGATGGAAAATGACCTCACTGGACAAGCGGAATACGGTGGCTTGCTTCGTCACTGCTGTTGGAATACCTTAATATTTTGTTTGTTGTAGTTCTCCTCGACAGTAAAAATTTTTGAGTTAGGAAAAAGAATTTGGCGGTGCCTTTTTCCTGCGTACTACTTTTTTATGATATTGGAAGGCAAACTAGCAGACAGATTTTCTGATGGTAAGAAATTCACGCCGCCTAGAGACACCAAAGGTGACAATGGTGCGTTGGCAACCTGAGGCCGGATACTTCAACATAACGCGGGATCTCTTCAGTCCCATGTCCTTTAGGAGCACATCGAAGCGATATCCCATATTTCTGCGATAAGATAGTCTTCCGTGGTTTTGCTTAACCCCATCTGAAGGGCTAACAGTTTCTGCTTTGCGGATGGGACTTTTTTGTATTCGCGCCTTTACAGCTTTTAACACTGCTGATGTCCTAACAGAGCGAGGGCGACCGCTTCTTTTTTTATCTTTCAAACTTGAGTCCTCGTATATCGTTTGATGGTACGATAAATGAATCTTCTAGTTAAATTCAGGTTTTTCAGTACATATGTAGAACATTTAAGTTGGTGTGTAACCACATCGATGCAGCGCGATAAACGCGACACGGAAGACCGTGATAAAGAATATATAAAGGAGATTATAATACGTCAAATTGGAAAAAATATACGTACTTATTTTCATAAAATATTCCAAATTTAAATTATTAAGAAACAGTTTTAATATGGTCAGCATTTTAAAAAATAACATCCACGCCATGTAATGTAAATAAAAAAAAATCAACCGTATAGGTGACAGTGCTATTTTTCCACGCTACGTAATCTGTCATTGTAAACCAAAAAGTACAAATAAAAAACCAAAGAGTTCATCTAAATGTCAAGATTTGTTGAATTTTGATTGACACAAAAGTCAAAATGAAAATTGTTAAACTTTCAAATTATTTAAATCTACGAAAGCATAATGTTCTCGTTTCGTAAAGTGTTTTATTACCCGCCACATAAAAATGTGCTTTATAACCTTGTGCAATAGTTTGGTAAAAACCTGAAAATTTGGTCTGGGCATCAGACTTCTACCGATGAACCACAAGAAACAGGTAATTACATTTAAAAACGACTACTGTAGATAGTATAATTATTACATGTACATAACTAAACATGGACATTGACAAAAATCGATTTCTTAAATTACCTACTTAACTTTATTTCTACATACCTATTCTTCCCTCCCCGTGGGAGTTAGCAAATGTTACAAACAGATTTATTATTATTATTTAGTTAAAAGACTAATATGTTTTTAGATGATGAGGCAGCTACTTCACTTCAAGAAAACATGACATTTGATAATTCGTATGCCCTGCCCGTTCACTACCGCTTCAATAAAATTGTTATACTTAAATGATAAGTTGGTATGTATAAATTTTGTTTAATTGTTGTGCATAGTACGTACTTGAAACTTGCACTCGTACTCTGTCGCCTCTGTGGGCTAGTGGTCTGTATGTGTGTATGATACTATGTGTATATGTTTCAATGTCAAAAATAAAAGCAATGTTACCCGGGACTGAACATGTGCTCGGTTGCAAATAGGCTTGCCATCTGTTACATTGTGAGACTTAAATCTTCAGTTAGTCGTGCAAGAGATCCCACAGACGCGTTATCGACTGCAAGCAATAACTACGCTCTTTTGTTGTAAAGTCCCGGGTTTGGAATGCATTAGATAGTAATACCCTTATATCTGGTTCTACGAAAGTGTAGTAGGTGATAAGAAATGTCTTCAGAATCACAAGGTGCTAAATATAAATGTGATGTGCACACATAAATCTTTTAATTTTGACGCAATGCTCGATGGTGAAACTCAACGGAAGATACTGAGTCCTCTAATATTTCAATTTTGACTTTCTCAAAACCGGTCGTTAATTCAATATTATTTTCAGGTCATGGAAAACTCGGGTGTGCAGAGCAATTCAGTAGCAGCAGTATTGTGCTAGACATCATGTTACATTTACAGTTATGTATCTCATTATTGAAATGTCTTTGACAGAAAATAAATGAAATGTGAATAAAATCACTGATTTTTTATTATAAAAGTCACATTGAAATTATTAATAACGTGGAATAGCCTGTCTGTCTGTCTGCTTTTTTCATTTTAAAACTTGGCTGTATAGATAACTTCTCAGCTTCTTCAGCTTACTTGCAATTAAAAAAAGAAATACAAATGTTAGATGTCGTGTTCAATTCTAGAATTCGGTTGAACGCCAATGTTCCCCAGATGGCGGTCTGAACGTATAGTTCTCTTACTAGTCTGTGATAACATCCATCTTCATAACCACCAAATTTGCATTAATTGCATTTATTTATATTTAATAGTAAACGATACAGCTGATCTAACAAAATTAAATACAAATCCAAAAAAATACAAAATATATAACCTATTGTATACAATCAACAAAAAATATTCATGATCAATATAATATACAATACCACATATTATGTGTTATAATACTTATGTCGTGAAGCTTAGGTCTTTGTTTTTTATTAAAAAACCTGTGATTGAAATAAATTGTCAAAGGAACGTTAACCGTATTTCATAAACACAGCTCCGCGGCGATGCTAAATTTTTACACCCCGAGAAAACGGTTATGTCCAGAGTGAATTTTGTGAATGGCGCCCTTACACATAAAAACATCCCTCGAGTTGTAAATTTGGAATTACTTGGAATTTATTGTTCCTGTTGTCTTGGAAACTTTGTATTCATCTGAAAAATGAGAATTGCTTATGTTTTTCTCGTTTACGGTTCATTGTTTCCTGTCTACCCTATCTTTCTCATCTCATCTTATTGATTGTTTGTTTTTTATATTTATTTGTATGTAATTAACGGAAATAGATATAGATTTACCTTAGGCTGATTTTTGCTATTTGAATAATATGAATCGAACAATCAAAAAGTTTTTAATGTTTAATCAGTAAGATTTGACATAAATCAAATCTTACTGATTAAATAAATTTTAATCAGTAACATTTGAGAGAGGAAAAACCTGGATACATTATTATCTTCCTGAAATATAAAAGAAAACGTCTATACAATGGACTTAGTGCGCCTTACGCCGAAGTAAGCTCAACGATTTTATCGGCCGGTAAAGTGACGTTTTAATAGAATACTCAAAGATTTATTTTAGTTATTTTCCCCGTGTTGATCCAGGCTCCTTTAAAGAATAGGCTGCCTTCCTGCCAGACAGCTCGTAAAAGGCAAGCAAAGGCTTACCGGCACTAACACTGTGACATCTGACTAGGTGGTAGAGTTTCGCAGCGACACGCCCGGATTGGTACCACCACCTTACCTATTTTGCCACCATAAAGTAAGCGCTTGCCGTTGACGTGTTCCGGTCCGGAACTTAATTTTGCTCCAGGCCTAACATTCCAGCCGCAGGTTGGCAACGCACTATTTAGTAACTTTGGCATCTTTAGGCGGCGTGAATTTCTTACCATCAGGAAATCCATGTGCTTGTTTGCTATCCAATATTATAAAAAAAGTTATCAGCTAATAGGAAAGGCAAAATAAAGAGTACTGTGAAAGGTTACTGCTAACATTAAGTGAAATGAAGTAAGTAATTATTTTATTGGTCAAAACCATGCGCCAATGGTTGTCGAAAGCCTTGAATTCCGGTTTGATTTTATATCCGCATCCACCGTATTCTCCAGATCTGTTCCCATGCGACGTACAGGTATTCTCCAATCTGAAGAAATGGTCAGATGGTCAGAATTTTAAATCAAACGATGAAGTCATTGTTACCGCAGACGCGTATCTTGATCATTTTAATACAGCATTATCAAAATCAAAAATCAAAAAATGTTTATTCGATTCTTTTTTGTACATTAACACAATGCGATCGGAGTCTCCTTTTAAGTGCAAACGCACTAGTGTTAGGTGACACCGCTCTTACATTTAGAATATAAACATTAACGTTAAGGCTGGTTGTACACTGTGAAATTTAATTTAAATACAAATTTTATAATGTTAGTTATTATTTCTCTTTTTTTTTATAAAAAATAATGTGTGTGAACGTTTATGTAAGTGTGTGTATGTGGTGTGTGTGTGTGTGTGTGTATGTGTGTGTGTGTGTGTGTGTGTGTGTGTGTGTGTGTATATCTGTGTGCTAGTAAGTAGTATGTATACATTATTAAGAATATGGATGTATGTATGTTAGTGCGTTTATTTATCTAGGCTAGAATTATTTGCACAGAGATTCTATACTATTATAATTTTGTTTTTTTAGCCATGACGTTAAAGATGATTTGCATTTGTAAGACGACATAGAAAAAATATTGAGATTCTTATTTATTCTGTTATAAAGATATGCAGATTGAGCACAAAATTGTCTTCGGGCAAACATAGTATTATAAATTAAAAAATTCGATACATTAAAAGCCGCAAACTCTTGAAACGCCTTCAAATGATCAATTTTGCAATCAAATAATTATGCTCGTTTTTAAACACTGCACATGTCATGCTCAAACACGTTGTCGATACGTACATTAATCAGTGGTCACCGATTGAAGCGTTGACATGTCCATCGTACTCATTTAATTAAATTCCGCATTAAAATAAATAAGCTTTTCCTCGCAACATCATCCACATTTTATATATTTAATATTTTCCATCGTCGGCGCTTGGTAAAACTTCCAAATATTCATATTTTTAAACAAATAAATACTTGTACTGTTTTACGTATCACTTATAAATTATTATTTTAAAAATAGCCTACCGGCCTACTTAATTTTATAATTATAAACTTGTAAATCATGACAAAAAATTTCCTTTAGCTTTTTCCGGGTAATGACAGTGTGTTAAAAAATTTCCTCAAATTAAAAATTTCAGAATTTTTTTAACAAATTTCATGAACATAAACACATGATTTTAAAAATCTATCCTGAAAATTAATCTTTGAACGCCGGTTTTTCCTAAAGATAAGGAAACTGTTTTAATATGTATAATGAGTTTCGTCATTACTATATTTTTATAGCTTTTTAGGCTAAGATCTTAAAGAATAATAAGAATAGAAACAAAAGTTTAACATTAAATCGGTTGAAGGGTATGAAAACTTCTGAAAACTGGTTTTAATTGATCGACTTGAATCATAATAATGTCTTGTTTTTACATCTCTACTTACACATGGCTCGATTGTGGCAGTTATATCTATGCATAATGCAGAGAAAATATTAAGGGCGATATATTTTACGGGCGTGAGCAGATGCCATATGAAAAAATATTTAGTTTCTTTGTTTTTAAATTGAAACTATATAATTTTTTCCCCCGTGTTGATCCGGCCTCCTTTGCAGAATAGACCATCTACCTTTCCGCGCCAGGCAGCTCGTAAAAGGCGAGCATAGGCTTACCGTCACTAACAACGTGACATCTGACTAGGTGGTAGAGTCTCGCAGCGACACACCCGGATTGGTACCACCGCCTTACCTATTCCCTCCGACATAATGTCCAATGCTTGCCGTTGACGTGTTCCGGTTCGGAGGGTAAGGTAGCCGGTAAACTTACTTTTGCTCGAGGTCTAACATCCCGGCCTAAGGTTGGCAATGCACGATTTCCTTAGATGTCTCTAGGTGGCGTGAATTTCTTACCATCAGGAAATCCGTCTGATTGTTTGCTTTCCAATATCATAAAAAAAAACTTTATTTGCTACCGGATTTTATACAGTACAGAAGGCCACACATCAAGTTAACCTTTAAAGAAAATCAGGGACCATCAGGAGACAGCACGATGTGCGACTTTTATAAACTTTGTTAAATAATGAAAGAGAATATGTGGAATTAAAAAGTCTGCATTGTACGTCAAAACAAAATAATGCAAATGGTTTCTCTCTAGTTTCTCATCCCAAGTCCTTATGTTGTAAGTTATAGTATCCAAATTCCTAAAGACATAATATTTTATCTTGCAAACAAAACAACAATCTAATCCGTTTCCGTACAACTGAAATCCGTCGTCATTCCCGCATACGTAAATCAATTAAAAATTCAGGATTGTGACATATGGCGCCCTCGTCACATGTCCGCTGCTGTCACTCAGCGGCTATCAAATACATGGTTTGGATTATTCGTTTTTTTAAGTTATACCAAAACTTTATGTGGAAACAGTATCTATTAATAAGCAAAATCCTAATGACTATATTATATGCTTCGTATGTTGGAATTAGATTAACAAATTAATATATACTCGTATTAAGTTTTTTTTTTATTTGAATCTGAATAAGTAATAAAATGCTTCTGTGATCTAGCAGCAAGGTGTTGAACTCGACCTAATGAGGTCCAGAGTCGATTCCCGGGTCGAGCAACAAAAAGAAAATATAGTTTTTCAATATCTTTTACAAGGAAAAAATGTTGCTTGCGATTGGATATGTTCCCAGTCGGCGATGGGCTTACCACCTATCACACTGTGGGAGCTAGTATATTTTGTTTAGGGTGATATGGTTGTGCCTCTGTCTACCACGTCAAGGATATGGTCGTGAAGATACCTACGCAAGTAATCAACAAGATTTAGGAAGATTTGCTAGCAGAAAAATATTCTTAAATAGAAGTCAGAAATGTTTTAAAACTGTACTTTTAACAGAATCATGTTAAGTAAAGAGTTTGATGATTTGCAATTCATTGTATCTAAGAAGTAGTTCTTGTAAACATAAAAACCTAATCCGTATGCACGATCCAGGATCCGTCATTGTCAGTCGCCTGTACGTAAATCAACTTAACAACCGGGGTAGTGACGTATCCGTCCGCGTCACTTGTCCGCGGCTGTCACGCCGCTGCTGTCAATTAGTGGTGTCCTGCATTATCCGCTGTCTTTTTATGCAAACTATGTATAGATATAACAGTTTTGTTTTTATAGGCATAATTGTTATATGCGTAAGATCAACATTTTTATGAATTTTGAAACTTTACCATTAATTTAAGATGGATAAATCTAAATTTTAAACAGTTTTTATTATTTAAATTTACATAATTTCTGATAGATTTTTCCTTTTATACCGAGAACATCTAAGAATAGTGAGGTAACCCTTGACAAATTCCAATAATTTGATAAAAATATGATCAATACTAACATTATAAATACGATAGTATATTTGTTAACCTTTACTTCAACTCGTAAGAAAAGGGTGTGTTTTTTGGGTGTGGAGTCTGATGCTGGGACGTACCTTCATGAGTAGAGCGTTGTATCTTATACCTGCTCTGCTCTGACTTAACTAGTAGGGTTATAACGGTCTAAATTACTATATATTCACAACTTTTATAGAAAGATAAAATCACCAAATCAGGTTTAGAATTTGCGCCCTTTTGTAACAGTGGCGCACTAGGCTATTATTTTAGTTGAGTAGCAAGTAATTTAGTAGCTAAAATATTCACTTCTGCTCAAAAACCGTTTGCACTTTGTTCGTGTACAATTCACAAGTGAGTTTTGTTTTGCAAGATAAACAGCCTAGAACGCAATAAAGTAAATAAACTGATGCTAATCGCAACGGCTATTTTAGAAGAGACGGATGAGGAAATTTGTATGATCAATAAAAACAAACTGTGGATACGAAAATAGATAGATATCATAAATAATCGAATGCTAATGAAATAAATTTATATACTACCTGATATTTTTAATTTTCTATTTATTTTCTTTTATTTAATCCACCCGGATTATGTATCGTATTTCCTGAATCCTAGTACGCGGATGGTTTTATTTATTTGTTTTTTAAACAGGGGATAATATTCCAAATGTTGCAAGTGTTTGGAAATGAATTTTAAAGTTGTATCTTCGCTTTAAGGATACGACATTTTTGCGGGAACTTATCAACCGGACTAATTTGACAGGTTCGGACTTGTTAAGCCGGTAAACCGGCGAGCACGGATGGGTGATAGGTGCTACTCGCTCGAAATAAATACAACAAAATGGATCTACTCATCTGAAACTCTTATTAATCTACTAGACTAATTTTTTGTTGAAGGGACAGGATTAGTTACTTATATACTAAGTTACTCATAACTTGCTACTCGACTAAAATACTAGCCTTGTGCGAACTAATGCTCTAACTAATCGAGCAAATAAGATATTTTTAAAGATACATTTTTTTAATTTCTTTCTTAGCGATTACTACTTCGGTAGTTATATCATACACACACAGTGTTTTGCAACAATGTTCAAAAATTTTGTGATTGCATTGGCGAATGGCGATGAAATTCATATTATGACAGTAACTTACAATAATTTAATGATATTTCAATTTTTTATTGAAGATATAAAACAACTAGATGGCCTGGCAAACTTTGAATGAATTAAAATATTGTTTTCCCAATATCCCTACAATGTTTCTGGTTTTTCTTTCGTGATAACCTTCTCCTGGCAATAACTACCATAATTAATTAGCAAAATTGTTCTTTCCGTTTAGGCGCGATGCGATTACTTCGCGAAATGGAGATTCATTTTTAAATTCTTAGCTTCTACGAGTTTAAACGCAGTAGTAGTCAAAGAAAGCATAATATAAATTTCTGTGGCTGCTAACCGTACTGCATAAAGTAATCTTCAGTATCATTTAAGGATGTAAAGGAACATTAAAACTTTTTACAACCTCAAGTTCTTACTTTATCAAGCGCCACTTTAACATATGCGTCAAACATAAAACCAACTTTACCGGCTTCCTTAAACACAAGTGGATATTGCAACTTAAGATCAAATGAGAACTTAACATTATCTTAATGCATGTACAGTAAAAACAGCTTTAATATATGTGCATCAAAGTCAATATTTGCTTGGATAAATAAAGTTATCCATTTTATCGGGAGGTTGTAAATGTAAGTGACGATTTCCTGACGATCCAGAAGGAAGTCATAAATAAGGCAACTGGCGAATTGTTTCTGCGAATGGATGTTTGAGGTTTTGCGAAGCTGTTGGATAAACAGGGGTCAGTTGATTTATTTACTGCCTGTCAAATGTCTTTTTTAATTATAATTTTGGATAATAAGTAATTGTATAAGTTTGAAACATCCAATTACAAGTAATTTTATTTTTTTGGATGTGATTATGCAACAACTGCTATGATAATCTAGGCTACACCGGTTGACTAGGAAGTAGAACTCTAGAATGATCTGCTCTGAGTCACTTGTTGTTGCATCTTGTTGATAAGAACGCCATCTTCGTTTCTCAAGACCAACTACTTTGTTTCCCAACTTTTTAGTGTACCATCTGTGATCTTTTATCGTTATCGTCAATATATTTGTTTGTGTGTGTCAAATGCATGGTAGTGTGGGTAATGTTTTATTTATTGATTTAATGTAGTTTTCAAACATTATTATTGAAAAATATTAACGTTCTGCACTTCTCCTACACATAAACTATAAGTGTGCCAAATTTATCCTGCGTCCGCGCAATTTACGTAAAAAGGTGTCCAAAGTTTTGGCATCACGTATTAATATATAGATTAGGAAATCCGTCTGGCCTCTAATTCATCTCGTAGGCCTTCCAATTTCATATAAAAAATCTGTAATCACTGCAGCAAAAGGCGTTCATTTTTCATGTTTTGAGTAAGTTGCCGTATCACGCCTTCGCGTTAGGCCCTTCCATAAATAACTTATTATGTGTACTCCGATTTATGTAATGGAAATGAAAGTGATGGCTCACGCTTAAGGTACGATTTACATATTAGGGCTTTTCTTTACAGCAACGTTTATACAATTTTGTTCTATCATATATTGTAGCTTTATTTGCGCATTGTGTGTGTTATTAATAAACATGGACTAAAGTACGCCAAGGTTCAGCCTGGTATTATAGCCTTTATTATAATATGATATAGACTATAATATAAACTTTATTTTACTCCTATCGCCTCTGTGGTCTAGCGGTTCGGGTGTTGGACTTGACTGCATGAGGTCCCGGGTTCGAATCCCGGGTCGGCCAACACAAAGAAAATTGGATGTTTCCAATTTTCTAATGAAAAAAAAATGTTGGTCGGGATTGGAAATGTGCCCGGTTGGCGATAGGCTTGCCACCTATCACATTGTGGGACTTAGTGTCTTCGGCTAGTCGTGGGTGCCTTGGTTGTACCTCTGCCTACGTATTTGAGGATATGGGCGTGAAGATACTTTTTTTTTATTTTACTCCTACGTTAGTTACTCCATGTTTATTAATGACATTATGAGTCTTATTGATAAACACGTAGTAAAGTACTCCAAGGCTTCAACCTGCCATTATAGTCTTCATTACAATGTGATACAGACTATAATATCAGATTAATTTTACTTCCACTTTAGTCCATAAACGGTAAACTGCCTTATTAATAAGACAGTTACTGCCTTATTAATAAAAAATCGCTTACGCTAAGAATTATCCGAGCTTACACTGCACTAGTTACTCCACGAGTAATCGAGCATTATCTTCGCATTAAAAACTTTATTAACAAACATGACGTAACCATAGAACAATACATTTCTTACACCGCAACCGGCGTTAATGCGTATGTTATGGCCACACACTTATTTTGTAAGCAAAAAGAGTGAGTTAGAGAACATTGAATGAAAATATACAATGTGACTTTAGAAAAAAAACTGCTGTGGGACGTGAAATGCAAGTTTATAACTTCATAAACGTGGTATAACCATATAATAACAATACCTTTCTTACGATGGACTAACGCGTATAAAAATACAAAACATAGTTACGTCCCACTAGCGCGCTTTTTTACGATTTCCTCCATCTTACAAATGAAAGAAGTAAAAAATAAAAAAAACTGAACAACTAAATTGTTTTAGTGATAAGTATCTGATACATAACTTCAAACATGATAAACTATAAAACTAAAACATTGTTAGACAAAAGTAAGAAGCTGAGATTTTCGACATTTTGTGTAGGTTATTAAATACAAACTCTTATTTGAAAAATGAAGAAGATGATTAGCACAATAGAAGAGGCATGGTAAGGGAAAAGATTTATTAAAGACAAGTTATGAAAACTACACGATAAATAAATGTTTGGTATATTTTTAAAATACCTGTTATGACAAAAATAAACATTGGCTTTCACGTCTAAAAATAAAACTGAAAATACAAGCTACGAGTATCATAGGGAAATTAAAGAGTTAAACAAAATTACTTTAGAAATGAAACTTTTCTAAAACAAAGAAAAAAACTAAAGGCTTAAAATATGCATTTGACAAATTATACATAAGGGAACATTTTATATTTTCTGTTTAGTTATTTATTTTATAAAAGATAGTAATTTCATAATTTGGGAAAAATAAAGGAAATTTTATGATGGAAGAGACAGTATGACAATAGGTCTTAGCGATTTCAAGATTAAGCATACCTACCTATTTAGATTATAGGTTATATTAGAAGAATTAAAAAAAGTTTTTACTTACAATGTATTTTTTATTTTAGGTTATAAACTTTACTTCTTATTTTTTAAAGCTTTTCAAACTTAACATTAAATTAAGAATCGCAAGCTAAGTTTTATTACAATTTTTTGATGGATTACATTAACCTATTTGCGGAAATATTAACTAAATGTCAAGATAGTCGATCCTTAATCTATCCTTAAACCATGTAGGGGCATGGACTATCTTTATGTCAGAGATCAGTTTCGAAATAGTTTAATCCATCTCTACTCCATCTTTGTTAATAGTGAATTTGTGTAATGTCAAGTTCAACCATAGAGTAAAGTTAGACTCGCTCTAATCTACGTTTATTAATAAAACGGTTAGTGCCCGAGATTACTAAACATACATGTATTTGTGTATTGTCTTTGGTTTGGTGTAGCTAATAACACTGGAACTCACTTTTCCCGACCTCCTATACTGTACAGAGTTCCACAGCGTTCATACTAAGCAGATCATAATAGGCAAGTTTTAATTCCTTTGTAACTAAACACTATGTCATGAATAGGTGATAGAGATTTACGACAGCTCGACTAGATTAGTGCAATCGCATTTTATTCCATCTGACATAAAATGAATGCTTTGACATAAAATGAAATGAACGCCACCGTTACGTGACTGACGACTTCTTGAGGTCCCGGGTTCGATCCCCGGGTCGGGCAACTAAAAAAATAGAAAAATTGTATTTTAAATTTTCTAATAAAGATAACGTTTCCCGGAATTGGGTTTGTGCCCGGTTGGCGATAGGTTTGCCTATCACATTGTGGGAATTAGTGTCTTCGGCTAGTCGTGGGTACCCTTAGTAGTTGTACCTCTGCCTACTTCTTCGGGGATATCGGCGTGAAAATACTTACCACTTTTACAAAAGCTAGGTTGCTATTTTGGTAGGAATCCGTCTAGTAGTTTTCTTTCCAATGCCATAAAACACTAGATCAGTAAAGGTACAACATTTAAAACAACCGACAAAGTCAGCAAACAATAAGCAAGATATTTAAGTGAAAAGAATACAAAAACAAAAGACGAAATCTCCTAAGTCCGCGCAATTCTCAAACAGGATAATCCCCTGACATACATCACGTTTTGATCCCACAAATAAATATTTGAAAGCCAATCCTCCACTAACAAGACTGCAAACAGCCTGAGTAAACATCTCTCGCTGAAATATTGGCCCGTTTTACCGGCCTACCACTAACTACCGTACAAATTATTCCTTTATACCCTAAACTAACACATCATACCAGCAAACATACCACATTACCCACTGGGGCCAATTCTCAACTTTATGGACAAAAAAATAAAGGCGACGGTGAGGGTATTTGTAAATTTGTGCAAAGGATATCCGGTATAGTTTATTGTTATAAGCTTAATCACAAAGGAAGTTTAGATTCACCGAGAACGCTTAGTTTGTGGCTGTTAACTATTTGATATATTTTATTGGTTTTGGGATCTATGCGGTAAGTTTTTGGGGTTTATTGTAATAAAAACTAGTATGAACGTTAGAAGTGACTTTATGATTCTATAAAGTGAAAACGGAGCGTCTGGCTCATTGCTATTGGATTTGGAAGAGATATACTAGCAGGTAAACTAACTTACCCTTCACTTACTAATACGAAATAGCTACAGCTTTGTTTACTTGATTTGTTGACGGATAAAAGTTGCACTTGCAAAATGTCGCACATATTCTTAAGTAAACTAAATAAAATACATTTATTTTTACCACTTGCCACATTATACTGAAAAACAGACGCAGTGCTATGAGTACTAGCAACCTAAAAAGAATAAAATAAATATATCTGGAAAAATTGTACGAACTGACCTAACCTCAAATTAAGTGATATTCGCTAGCGTTTTAGGTGTTAGTCAAGAATGCACAGAAATAGAAATCCCAAAAAAATGTGAATAACCTCCAGTCCAAGAAACCACAGACGTTTTCTCCGTCGAGAATTGAACCTGATCCCGTAGGATCAGTCTCGTAACATTCAAGTGTAATTCATTCAAACATTAATTTCCTGAAGCAGCAACCGCTACAATGTTAACTTTAAAAAATCATATTATACACCCTTATCAATCCCCAAGTTATACCATATCGGAATAACTTGAAGACTCTTGCCACCACAAAATCAGTACTAGTGATTGTTGTCTTCTAGTTTACGAGGTAAAGCAGTTAAGAAATTGATTTACTTAAACATAATTTAATTGCAGTAAAACTGCAAAAAACCGACTTCAATTTCAAATATTACGTTGCCTAAGTACTTAATAAAAAAATGAGTGTTGTCGTCGATTTTCGTAGGATTTCTTCGTCAGATAGCTAACTGGGAAAAACTCGAAAGTACATTTTTTGAAAACATGAAATCGTCTCACAAAAAAATTTAATAAGTCTTGGTTTATGATGTCCTCGTTTTTTAAGTCGGTTACAAAATACTTAACATCAGTTGCGAATTGCGATACATTCAAAGTTTTTTTATAATTACAAATGTATTTTTTATCATCACACGATCCGTGCGCGTGCATCTTATACATTAAATAAAAATAAATCCTCATTTCCCTTGGTTACCGAATTACACCTGAATTACGCCTGAACGTATGGATAGACCAACTTTCCTAAACACGTTTTTGTTGTGTCAATTATTCCCAAGAAATATTTTTTTTCATATGAGCTTATTAAATTAAACATAAGTCAATATATTTTATTAATAAGGCAGGACAATTATCGGGACAGCTAGCGCCTAATAAAATAAAAATAACTTAGGGAAATTAATCTTAAAAGTTCGTATGAAAAACAATTATTTTAGCAAAATCTACGAAGTTAAATAATATGTCACCAATTGATAAAAAGCTCAAATATTAAGCCTTTCCATTCATTCAATATTTTTTTGCAAATAAAACATTTAAATTTAAGAGTAAAAGCAATTAACACAATGTTTGAGCACTGATGGAGTAAATCCACTTTGTATGAAGTAAATCCAGAACAACAGATTGCATTTTAAAACGATTTGATATGCAGCGGCACGCAGTATATTAATCAGTGGCCGGCGGTCGGCGGGTGTCGTGTGGCCGAATGTCGGCGAAGCGAGCTCAATTTATGTCAAATATTTTTTTCTGTGACACGTCGCTAATGAACCACTGTGCATTTTTATTGATAATCAAGTAATAATATTAGTAAAAGATTAATGTTTATTTCTAGACTTGCACAACAGGTCTTCAATCCCGGATTAAGGACAGCGATATATTATGGTGTAGGCCACCGTTATCTCTATACAAAACTCGTCTTCGTAAAATTAGTTTCCTTTTTATTTCAATGTATACGTTTCTACAACAAGCTGCCAATTGGTATAATAGATCTATCTTTAAATAAGTTTAAAAATGTATAAAAGCAAAATTACGTAAGAAAGGCTATTACTTCTTCCAAATACTCCGTGACCTTATCTCGGAGTATTTGGAAGACGAACATGCTTGGGGATAGAAGTTTCAATCTACCACTGCAATTTGTAATGTGATTTGTTGAAATTTGTTACCTTCTATTTAAGTTAAAATTAAATTGTAACGTGTATTTTTATCTAGTTTATAATGTGCAATAGGTAATTGAAAAAAAGACAAGCCCGCTGAGTTTCTTCGGATATTCTCAGTGTGAGGCCGCAGCCGCGGTGGTAGTTAATAAAAATGTCGACGCGCACAAGTACCACTTGTATGGTTCACGTGAATAAAGTTTTTTTTCTGATTCTGATTATTTTACCATCAGGTCACAACCGCATGCTTGTTTGCTGACCTTTAACTTGAAAAAGACCGAATTTTTAATTATAGTTGGAATACAACCTTTAGAAATTTCAGTTGAATTTGAATATTGTTTGACCAATGGTGATGGGTACACGATATTCGGTAGTTATATGTACATAGAGTAGAGATATTAAAAAACACGATGACTGGCAAATAGACACGTAACGTGATAAAATTTACCATGAAATTGTTCGCACTTAATAGAATCCTATTTTTGGAATTTAATTGATACACTTGTGCTGTGTGAAAAAAAGTATCTTCACGCCCAAATCCCCAAAGAGGGAGGCAGAGGTACAACCAAGGCACCCACGACTAGCCGAAGACACTAAGTCCCACAATGTGATAGGTGGCAAGCCTATCGCCCACCGGCACATTTCCAATCCCGACCAACATTTTTTTTTATTAGGAAATTGGAAAAATCCAATTTACTTTTTGTTGGCCGACCCGGGATTCGCACCCGGGACCTCAAGCAGTCAAGTCCAACACCCGGACCGCTAGACCACAGAGGCGAATGGAATGAAAATGAGAATGGAAAGTGGAACTTGAGTTAATTTTTCCCGTTTTAGTTTGAGCCCACTGAGTAAGAGACACCATCTAGCTTTGCCAGCCAGTAAGAGGCAAGCACAGGTTATTTAACTCATTACCACGAGACCACTGTACACAGGTAGGCTTCCACTGACGTTATATTGACTCTGTCTTGTTCCTGTCTGGAGGGTTGGGGTAGACTTGCATTACTTCCCGATCTCAGAGCAGCGGCGCACCTGTAACATCAGTGGTGTCTCCAGGGCCACGGTTGTCTCTTTATCATCTGGAGAGCCGTATGCTCGTTTGCTGACGTCTTACGTAACAAATTAAATACAATATTAGCTCACAGGTTTTGCTTGAAAAAACATCCCTAAATACAATTATAAGTTATAATTAAGGACATAGGACATTACATTTATATTTAAGGATAAAGAAAAAATTAACATTCAATTTTAAATGCGTAAAAACAATACAAATGCTTATGAAAATAATAGATGATGATATACTAATAGTGGTGTGGTGATGAATGAGGTGAATTAAAAAAAAAAGTATCTTCACGCCCATATCCCCAAAGAGGTAGGCAGAGGCACAACCAGGGCACCCACGACTAGCCGAAGATACTAAGTCCCACAATGTGATAGGTAGCAAGCCTATCGCCAACCGGGCACATTACCAATCCCGACCAACATTTTTTTTATCAGGAAATTGGAAAAATCCAATTTCCTTTTTGTTGGCCGACCCGGGGTTCGAACCCAGGACCTCAAGCAGTCAAGTCCAACACCCGGACCGCTAGACCACAAAGGTGAATTATAATTTTGTAGAAGCATTTTTGTCACCTTGGCTTTTACAGCAAATCCGGGAGAGATGATGTTATAGCCACGGTGGTCTTCGCCTTCGTATAGTCAAATACCATTTAAGCTTTCAATTTTCTCTCAAAACAGCTATGCTACTCAGAGTAATGTTTTAATCCTATTAATATTATAAATGCGAAAGTTTGTAAGTATGGATGTATGGATGTTTGTTACTCTTTCACGCTCGAATGGCTAAACGGATTTGTCTGAAATTTGGAAGACAGATAGATTGTGACCTGGATTAACATATAGGCTATTTTTAATCCCGATCGCACACCGGGTTTCTGTTAAAACGCGGGCGAAGCCGCAGGTAGCAGCTAGTAGTGTTATAATATTATGCATTCTACTCATACAAACATCTAAAGTCGTAAACGCAGCGGACTATCAATTAAACAGTATCCTGTTCGTAATTTAGTTAATAATAAACATGAAATTAATAATATTTTTGTAATTAATTCCAAAATGATACAATACCACCCTAACATTAACGCAGAGAAGGTGTCATTTACATAATTATAATATCTTTAGATATATTACTTCTATTACAGCTAGCGCGACGTTGAACCGTCGGTTAATTTAGCAGAGAGATGGTTAAACAGCCACAAGAGTGGCGGAAATGATCCGAATAAATCAGGGCTAACTTCACCCTGGGGAACTTGAGTATGGTGAGCAAAAAAATACCTTAAATAAATTGTACAAATTGATCCAAACTCGTAGTAACCTAAACATTTGCTTTTCATTTAAGTCATCGAAAATCTGACATAAAAAACTTAAATAAACACCGGAATTTATTTAAAAAATATCAAGTGTCATAATTAAAGACATTGAAGCTTATCACAAAAACCGCAGACCCAATCAGGAATATAACCCGAGCCTCGTGGACGGCCGACTGTACATACTACTAATGTCCCTTTTAACAACGAAATTTCTTAATAATATATTTAAGACAGATTTTTAAACTTAAATATGAAATTCTCGTGTCATAATGTTTGTCACCGTAGTTCGAAACTGCTTTACCGATTTTCATCAAATTTTATATTCATATTCAGTAGGTCGGAGATTCAGCTACTATCTTTTTTTCACACCCCCAAGTGATAAGAGGACTCAACCTATTTTTTTTACTAAAATCACATTTAAAAAATAGCAGAACAACGTCTACCGAGATAGCTATTAAGATATAAAATAATACTTTGTTTATGTTATGTATATAAAATAAAAAGCGTGTTTGTTTTTTTGTCTTTTGTCTTACTTTCAAGTCGCAACAAAACAATTTCAAGATAAAATTGTCAAAAGACAGCGAACAAACACGCCACTGTCGGGGCGGTTAAAAGATAACCTTGGCCTATAGAATCCATAGATGTTATAGGTGCGACGCTAGTATGTGGCCAGGTTATTAAGCATAATGTTCAAATCTACCGGCTACCCTTTATTACTTTTCCCCACATTCGGATAAATGTTCACAATTTTATAAAAATCAGTTGAGTTTTAAAGTTAATCTATTTTTACATGCTGTCGGTACACGCTCTGTACTGCAAAAGTCGTATTCATTAGTGGAGCAATTAATTATTTTTTGTTAATTCCCAGGTGACGGTGTCCGTTCTCTCGCTCGTTTGTGTTTTGTTTTAGGGCGGGACATACTAATATACTCACTGTCATTACCTTATTTTTATTCTAATGGAGAAAATGTTGGTACATTTTACAAACAATCAGATTTCTTAATTGTAACAAAAAAAGGCGAAAAAACAAGGAACCATCCACACGTACAATGCTTAAAATATGATTCGATTAAAATAAATTACTTAAATATCTTTATAGTCTATAGTTTTAAATATCTTTAGAGTCGTCTTTGTGGTCTAGCGGTCCGGGTGTTGGACTTGACTGCATGAGGTCCCGGGTTCGAATCCTGGGTCGGCCAACAGAGGGAAAGTTGGATTTTTCCAATTTTCTAATGAAAGGGTGTTGGTCGGGATTGGAAGTGTGCCTGGTTGGCGATAGGCTTGCCACTTGTCGCATTGTGGGACTTGGTGTCTTCGGCTAGTCGTGGGTGCCTAGGTTGTGCCTCTGCCTACCTCTTCGGGGATATGGGCGTGAAGATCTTTATA
>NJDC01058251.1:0-20510 GCA_002245475.1 Calephelis virginiensis
GAAATCACTGCCATTAAATATATTTCAAAAGAAGGTATTTGACTTGCTGTCAGATAAAACATATTATAGCGTTAAAGACTTTTTTGCAGACAAGCATAAATAATAAAATATTTGTAATAAATAATAATAATTTATTATAATTTCAGAAATTGGGTGGTAGTATAGATTATAGTCCTGGCTGCCAGGGAGTTTGTTTCGCCGTTTTTTTGCTGACCGGCTAGGTTTGTTAACGATAGCTTACGATAGAATGGGTAAAATCTATTTATGTTGTAACTAGCTGCTACCTGCGGCTTCGCCCGCGTTTTCACAGAAAACCGGTGTGCGATCGGGATTAAAAATAGCCTATATGTTAATCCAGGTCACAATCTATCTGTCTTCCAAATTTCAGACAAATCCGTTCAGCCATTCGAGCGTGAAAGAGTAACAAACATCCATACATCCATACTTACAAACTTTCGCATTTATAATATTAATAGGATTCAAATTGTAAAAAATGAACATTTTTGTATGAACATTAAAATATTTTGTAGGTACATAATTAAATAATTACTTTTTTATAAATATTTGCAGACCACAATGTGGTAGAATAAGTTGGAAACCTTAAATAATATTGTAACGAATAAATATATCTTCTTTCTTTTCTTTCTTCTTTTAAATAGTTAAGTACAAATTTATTAAAAACCCGCAACCGGAAATATAACACATCTAATGTTTACTAAACAAGTGTTAAGGGGTTAGAAAGGAATTAAAAATTTCGCCACGGGACTTGAATCCTCAGTAGCTCAATTGGTTAGAGCATTCGTCGGCTTGAGACGAAAGGTTACAGGTTCAAATCCTGTCTGGGGCGAAATTTTTTCTTTCTTTAAAATTTATAGAAATACTAAACAAGTGATTTCCCGTCAAAGTGTTAGACTCGCTTTGCATAATTCTGTGCTTATCCCAACGTTATTGTATGGAAGCGAGAGTTGGGTATGTCAGAAAAAAACATAAAAGTAGGATAAATGCGGAAGAAACTAGAGCGCTACGGAAAATCTGTGGTGTTACACTCGCACACCGTATTCGTAACAGTGAGATCCGAAAAGGAGTGGAATTAAAAGAAAGTGTTGATGTTATAATAGGAAAGGGCATGCCCCACTGGTTCGGACATGTAGGAAGAATAACAGATAAAATAATGACAAAGCAGATATACAATGTGAATGTGGATGGATGAAGGTACCCGGGGTGACCTAGGTTTACATTCAACGATCTAATCGCTCGGGTGTTATCCGAAGGTGGTGCCAAGAGTCACCGAAACCAGCGCGTTTGTATGATAAGGGTAATGAATTATCCGCTAAGATCGTGAGGTTTGGTACTCGATACTCTCTGCCTACCCCGTAAGGGACTTGGTGTAAATGTGTCTATTTACTTCCCGTCAGAAATCGAATCTTAGCCTATTTTATTAGGCATTAACACTTACCTCTAGGCCAAGGAAGAGGTTAATAAGTTTGTTTATTGCAGTAAACGAGTTACATTCTAGTCTACACGATGCAGGTCAAATAGAAAATAGATTGTAATTATAAACATCAATTAAAATGAATTTAAGCGAGTCAATAATCATAAAAACAATTATTTCAAAATTAAAGAAACAAGTGCAATTCACCAATTAGGAGGTGTGCAAATTGAATGAATGTATTTATTTTATTGTTTGTTTGACCTTTTTTATTAAATCAGAACAAAGCATTGTAACGATTCCACTTTGTACTTTGTTTGATAAATAAGTTTGCTATTAGTCGCCTATGCGATCTAATGGTCTGGCGTCTGGACTTCATGAGGTTCCGGTTTCGTTCCCCATTTCCGGCTAAAAAAAATAGAAAATGTGTATTTTTCAAGTTGCCCGGGATTGGATTTGTACCCGGTTGGCGACAGGGTTGCCACCTATCACGTTGTGGGACTTAGTGTCTTCAGCTAGACGTGGATGCTCTGGTTGTGCTTTCTGAGACTCTTGGCACCACCTTCGGATAACACCCGAGCGATTAGATCGTGGAATGTAAACCTAGGTCGCCCGGGTACCTTCATCCATCCACATTCACATTGTATATCTGCTTTGTCATTCTTTTATCTGTCATTCTTCCTACATGTCCGAACCAGTGGGGCATGCCCTTTCTTATTTTAACATCAACATTTTCTTTCAATTCCACTCTTTTTCAGATCTCACTGTTACGAATACGGTGTGCGAGTGTAACACTACAGATTTTCCGTAGCGCTCTATTTTCGACCGCATTTATCCTACTTTCATGTTTTTTTCTGACATACTCAACTCTCGCTTCCATACAATAACGTTGGGATAAGCACAGAATTATGCAAAGCGAGTCTAACACTTTGACGGGAAGTCACTTGTTTAGTAAGCATTAGATGTGTTGTATTTCCGGTTGCGAGTTTTAAATAAATTTGTATTTAACTATTTAAAAGAAGAAAGAAAAGAAAGAAGATATGTCTATTTGTTACAATTTTTTTAAGCTTTCCAACATATTCTACCACATTCTTTTAGGCAAATATTTCAACATTTATAAAAAGTAATTATTTAATTACTTACATAAGTAATTATGTAATTACAAAATATTTTAATGTTCATACAAAAAACAGTTTTACATTTTTTACAATTTGAATTATAACATAAATAAATTTTACCCATTCTACCGTAAACTACCGTTACCATACATAGCCAGTCAGGGAAAAAAACGGCGAAACAAACTCCCTGGCAGCCAAGACTATAACCTATCATCCTTATACTTCCACCCGATTTCTGAAATTATAATAAATCATTATTATTTATTACAAATATTTTATTATTTATGCATGTCTCCAAAAAAGTCTTTAACGCTATAAAATGTTTTCTCTGACAGCAAGTCAAATACCTTCTTTTGAAATATCTTTAATGGCAGTGATTTAAGATTATCAGGAATTTGGTGGAATAATATATGAATAGACACGCAATATACATTATTTTTGTAGTTATCGAGCTTTTGGTTAGACATATGGGGTTTCTTACTATTTCTAAAATGTGTTAGTCCTTAGACATTCGTTTAAAACAAATGTTGATATTTTTCTACAAATAAACAGCCAAAATATATTAACATAGTAAAAGTTATATTTCGAGACACTAAAAAAGTTGCTTCCATTAATGCAACTCACGATTAAGCATATCTATGTATTAATATCGTTGACTTGCGCCCATAACATAAGCCATAGCTTACTTAGATCGGTTTGTATAATTTTTGTAGGTTTTATTTTTGTAGGTTATTTTAACTCGATGCTCTTTGCCGATCCTGAATTGAAAAAAAAATTGTATGTATAATATCTAGGATATCCTGTAACTTAATATATCTACTTGATACTAAAAGTTAACATTTCTGTGACTTCTAAACTATAAAACCTATGACTTGTACTACAAAACAAAAAAAGAACCGACCAAGTGCGAGTCGGACTCGCGCACGAAGGATTCCGTACTATCATCTATCTATAAAAAACTTTAATTACTTAAAGTAAATAAACAACCTTCTTTTGCTGCAGTCTGCTTAGACATGCAGTAAAATTCCTAGTCTAGTCTTCGACCGCACAAAAATGACTAAGCACAGAAAAACTTATCGCCTCTGTGGTCAATCGGTCCAAGTTGACATCATGAGGTCCCATGTTCGAATCCCGAATCGGGCAACAAAAAGGAAACGTGGTATTTCCAATTTTTTAATAAAAATATTTTAGCGATAGCGGTAGGCGATAGGCTTGCCCACCTATTAAATTGTGGGACTTAGTGTCTTCGGCTAGTCGTGGGTGCCCTGATTGTGCCTGTGCCTCCTTCGGGTATATGGGCGTGAAAATACTTACTCAGCGAAAGAAAACTGTAAAAACTGACTCCATTCATTGAGTACCACGTCGCGATTGAAATATTTCCGAAATGGTTCCACCTTGGTTCCAAATTTTGACAACCTCATACTAGTCGTTTTTGAGTTACATTTAATAATGCATACATTTTGCACTTATCTGGATTCGGATCATGTCAAAACTAAAACGGGAGAACCTCGGAATCATGACCTATCTTTCTAAAAAAGAACTAACATAATCGGTTGGCTATTGGCCAAGATATAACGTTATAAATGTAGAATAAATCATACTTTCAGAAACTTTACCTTTTTTTTCTCCCGTGTTGGTCCGGGTCAGAATGGACCATCCGCCTTCCTGCCAGGCAGCTCGTAAAAGGCGAGCATAGACTTACAGTGACTAACATCGTGACATATGACTAGGTGGTAGAGTTTCGCAGCGATTCACCCGGATTGGTATCACCGTTTTACCTATTCCTGCCGCCATAACGTCATGAAGTATTCCGATTTCGAGGGTAAGGTAGCCGGTAAATTTACTTTTGCTCGAGGCCTAGCATCCCGGCCTCAGGTTGGCAACGCACTATTACCACCTTTGGTGTCTCTAGGCGTCGTGATTTTTTTACCATCAGGAAATCCGTCTGCTTGTTTGCCTTCCAACATCATAAAAAAAAACAGTTAAAACAAGCAGTCTATTTACATACAAAACACTCGAGTGCGCTTATTACATATGGGTATGATAAGAAGTAATGATTATCTTAACGATTTGGCGCTCATTTTAATCAAACGACTCTTTAAAGGAAGAGGTTATCAGTTCGCCAAAACATACAGGTTTTTGTTCTTTTTGTACGTTTTTTACACGTTCCCTTCGCCAATATTAAATGGATTTTAAGGAATCATATTTCGTAAGGAACTTAGAGGTGTTAGAGATAAATTTAATCACGACTAAGTATATTTAATATAAAAAAAAGTTCATGCATGTACCAGAAAAGACAGGCAGAGGCAATAACTGGGCAACCACATCTTGCCGAAGGCATTATGTCCTACAATGTGATAGGTGGCAATTAAATTATTTCCACCCTCGGTACTTGGTGCAAATCCATTAGGTAATATTTTATACCACATGAATTGGTTTACTGAATTATATATTAAATAAAACAATGAAAATATATTTATATATAAAATGTCGCAAGTATACCACCAACCAAGCACATATCTAATCCAAGCCAATGTTGTTTTAATTACAAAATTTGTAAACACATTTCCTATTTATTGATCGACGATCGATAATGAAGTTCAGCTCAATGCCGAACCACTAGACCACAGCGGCGATTACTAAAGCGTACTTTTATGTGTACCTAGATCAAGTGATAATGAAGTTGGAGTGAAATTGGATTTTTTTTTTTATTTTCATTTTTATATTTAAAACGTTACTTGACGCCAAAACACAGCATGACATCTTCACAACACACCAACTTAACACTGTCATAATATAGTCACGATATCGTCACCAACACCGTAACCTTCACGAAATCACAAAATTGTCACGACATAGCAACGACGCTATCTTCACCGTCACCAACACGACAGAGCTACCACATCGTCCTAATCGCCACAATCACGATGCAGTTACGATACAACCACAACACTATCTTCATCGTCACCGTCACTATCACACAGCCCGAACTAGTGACAAGATAGCTAGGACATCGTCTTTACGGTCAACATCACGACATTTCCAGGATGTTGTCACGATGCAACCACACTAATTTTTTTACCGTCATGACACCCTCGCGTTACTATCACTAATACTGCTATAATCGTGACATCGTCACTTTAAAAGAAATATCACGACACAGCAATGACAACCATGATATGGTACGATCATTATCTTCACCGTTAGGACATCATCGCTACTCTATCACGTCATACTCACAGCATCGTTACAATCCTATCGCAATACTATAATGTCATAGTCACGACGTCGTCATGACACCATCACGACTACATCACGATATCGTCACGACTTTATCGCGATACAGTTATGAAATTGTCATCAACACCTTTATGACAACATCGCCGAATCTGTCACTATCACGACATCGTCTGCAACACCGTATTCAATGTCATCATGGTCAAAATAATATTATGTTAGCGTTGTCTTAGTCAGAATCAGAATCAGAAAAATCTTTATTTACTTGAACCATACAAGTGGTATTTGTGCGCGTCGACATTTTTTTTAAACTACTACCGGATCAGAATCACGGCCACACACTGAGAAGATTCGGCGAAAGAAACTCAGCGGGCTTGTCTTTTTTCAATAATAATAATTACAACATAAACTAGATTAAAAATATAAATCACAATCTTACTTTAACTTAAATAAAAGGTACAACAAATCACATTACAAATTTTAGTGGGAGATTAAAAACTCTATCCCTAAGCATGTTCATCTTCCAAATACTCTGAGACCGCCTTTTTTGACATAGTTTTTTACATTTTTTAAACTTATTTAAAGGTAGATCTCTAATACCAATGGACAACTTATAGTAGAAACATACACATTGACCCAAAAAGGATTTACCAATTTTATGGAGACGAGTTTTTTATACGGCTAGATTATTTTTATTACTCGTATTAATGTCGTGAACATACATAGATTTTTTTAACATACATTAAATTCTCATATATGTATTGAGAACTGAAGGTTAAAATATTTATTTCTTTGAATTTTTCTCGGAGAGAATCCCTTATTTTAAGATTATAAATAGCTCTAATAGCTCTTTTCTGTAATACAAATATGGTATTTATATGTGCAGAATTTCCCCAAAGAAGTATCCCATAAGACATTAAACTATGAAACTAGCTAAAATATACTATTCGGGCCGTTTCAACATCTGTTAATGTTCTTATTTTTTTACTGCAAATGCTGCTGAATTAAGCCTATTTGCCAGTTTCTCAATATGAGGGACCCATTGTAATTTATAATCAATTGTGATGCCTAAAAAGACAGTGGATTCAACCAGATCCAGTTTAGATCCATTTATTTTTATTTATCGCATTGTTCACTTCGTCATACTTACCTAATTGCCTTTTCACTTTAAATATAAGTGAAATGTCATCCGCAAACAAAACAATATCGTGGGTATCCCTTATGTAATAAGGTAAGTCACTTATATATACAAGAAACAGAAATGGACCAAGAATAGAGCCCTGTGGTACGCCAATCGTAACCGCAGAACCCGTAGAAGTTTTACCATTTATTTTGACCCTCTGAACTCTATTGTTCAAATATGAGATCATGACATCAAGAGCTTTGTTCTTAATTCCGTAATAGCGCAATTTCCTGTCAAAGTATCATGATAAACACAGTCGAAAGCCTTAGAGAGATCATAGAATACACCTAATGCATCATGCGAGTTCTTCCAGGCTTCAAATACTTTTTTTTATAATTCCACCCCCGCATCAACGGTTGAGCAACCTTTGGTAAATCCAAACTGTTTATTATATAACAATTTGTTAACACTGAAGTGATTTAACATCTGATTAAGTATTAATTTTTTAAATATTTTACTAATAGTAGGCAAAACTGAAATAGGTCGAAAATTTGTTGGGTCAGAAGTGTCACCCGATTTAAATAAAGGCACTACCTTGCTTTGTTTCATTAGATCAGGAAATACACCATTCGATATGCATCAGTTAAATATAATGGCCAAATTTGGTGCAGTATCATAAATTATTGACGCAATCGTTTTAACAGAATGTCCCCACAAGTCTGACGTTTTCTTAGTTTGTAGTGACTTAAAAGCTTTAATTATGTCTTTGGTATCGACATAGGTAAATTCGAAAGCTTTGATACACTCTGTTACAGATTGCTTCAATATTGATTCGGAAATAATAGAAGATGAGCAAAGAGTTTTAGTTGTTTCAATTGGAATTTGTGTGAAGAATTTTTCAAACTCTTTGGCTATTTTATTAGTATGTTAATTTTTTCTCGGAAACTAAAAAAAATAAAAAATAAAAAAACAGACTTGAATTGCCTAATTCAATTTCAATCTGTGAGTTAACTTTAAAATGTATGTCAATTAACTAGTACGTAAGGAAGATTATTCGTATCATCATCAGCCAGAGGACTCCCCCAAAGAGCGCCACAAGTCACGGTCACAAGCCAATTGTATCCAGCGACTCCCCTCGACCTTGACCAGATCATCAGTCCACCGGATGGGAGGTAGTCCAACACTACGTCCTCCGGTGCGGGGCCGTCACTCGAAAACGTTTCTTCCCCAGTGGTTGTCGGTTTTGCGAGCAATGTGCCTGCCCATTGCCACTTAAGCTTGCTGACTCTCTGGACTATGTCAGTTTCTCTCGTTCTCTTGTTGATCATCGAATTACGGATCATCTCGCAGAAAAACACCGAGCGATATTCTTGTTGTTTGAATTTTAAACGTTGATTATACTTCAACTGCCTTTGAAAAGATTGTTTCTGTTGTAACCAGTTGTAACAGTGTAAAATGTTCGTTACGTGATGTTTAGAATAAAAATATAATTTATTTTTGATACTAAACAAAAACTTCAACTTTTGTCGTACTGTTTTTGATATTGTTTTGGATTTGACCGCCTCGTTGGTCGAGTGGCTAGCGTACACGCCTAACTACATCGACCAACCGTGAGGCTCGGGTTCGATTCCCGACGTGGGCAGGCATTTGTGTGATGAACATTTAGATGTCTGCATTTCCGGGTCTGGGTGTTTATTAAACTATTATTTGGAGTTAGGTTAAATTTGTGTGACTAGTCCAGAGATATTTATTTATTATATATTTTTGAAACCTAATGTACTTATACAAGTTATTAAAGTAATACCCATGAAAAGTGCATTTCATATCGATTGAAATGACTACAAATTTATTCTTAAGTACCGTCAATTAACATTGTAACTAAGCAACAAACACAATACCATCGCACCATTACCACCTTAAGTGTTTATAGGCGGCTTGAATTTCTTACCATCAGGGAATTCATCTGCTTGTTTGCTTCCAATATCATAAGAAAAAGATCGAAGCATGATGAAATTCCTCGAAACCCTGGCCTTTCTCTCTCCCAAAACTCTGTCCTCCTTTTTTGGTGTCGGTTAATAAGTAAAAATAATATGTCTAGATCAGACACCGATGAACTTGAACTAAAAACATTTAAACAGTGTGCGAATGTTTAAAAAAAAACACATCTTGATGGATGAATCGGACTCAAAAAAGGAGGTGAATATTAATACAGTGTATGTTTTAACCACCTACGCAATACTAAGGGTGTTATACGTTTAACGTGTCTGTGTGTGTGTCTGTCTGTGGCATCGTAGCTCTTCAGCGAGTGTACGCATTTTAGTGCAGTTTTTTTTTAATATTTGGAAGCTGACGTGGTTGAGATGGTTTTAAGACCAAACTCGATGGGTTTACCAAAAGGCATTTCAGGGTTAGGTCCCCTAAGTTGGAGCTCCATCATCAGACCAGTTCAGTTGTACTCATTAACGTTATAACTGTTAGGTTACACATAATATGTTCAAAAGTGTAATAAATACTCCTGTTATATATTTCGCCTGGAATGACCTTGAAAGCCTGGACAAGTCTCCACAAACTATAGCTAAAACTATTTTAAATTTGTGTAAGGTGATAGTACCGATCTGGGTAAACCCCTGCACAGTTTTCCTAATTGCAGTGATAACCATGAAGACTGGTGGTGGTGGTAGCAAATCGAAATTCACCACCGTGGCTATTCCTGCCGCCATAATGTCTATGTCATGTTCCTGTATGAAGAAAAGATATCCATAAACACAGAGCTCTTCTGATGATAAAAAATAACTGCGATAGCCATCACATTTATAACAGCATAAATGTTGTGGGTGCGTCGTTGTCTTGTGACCGAGGTGTTAGGCCAAATGTGAAAGTCTTTCAGCTACCTTACTTTCCGGATCGGAACTTTACATTATGGCAGCAGGAATAGCTAAGGTGGTTGATTTCTATCCAAACGAGAGCACGCCACTCTACCGTTAGTGGTCTAGTTGACAATGACACATTTAGATTTTGCTTGCCTCTTACGAGCAGGAAGTCAGATGGTCTACTCTACGAAGAAAACCTCAAACCAGGAAAAGCTACATATTTTCAATAATTTCGTCATAAAATAAATAACTTTTGTACCTTATAAAAGTCGCAAAAAATATTTCATTACAATTCATGCAGCAAAATCGAAGTCCATTACATAGAATTGGTACGGCCTTTTGTCTGGCGAATGCCCTATTGCAAATTTGTATTGGTAACACGCGAAACCCGAGCGTGCTAATAGTTTTTACACGTCCGGTGTTGAACGCGAGGTGACAATCAACACTGACTTAATATCAAAGTTAACATTTTTTAGAATCACACATTTACTATATACTGATTCTGATTCTGATTCTGACTAATGGTCGCCTAGTTCAGCATAGTAATTTTTATCTGTAAGTTATTCAATACAAAAAATTAAAAATTGATGTTCAAACGTCATTAAGGTTTTATCTTTTTGATAAAAACGCCATCTTTATTTATCAAGACCAACTACTTGGCTTCCAAACATTATAAATGTTCTTTGTGCGCCATTTCTGATCTTTCATCGCTATCAATATATTTGTTTGTGTGTATCAAATATGTATTGTTTTATTTTTGATTAAATGTATTTTTGGTTCTTCTTTGCCTTGCAATATCATGAAAAAAAAATGTATTAGAATTATTATTGAAAATTATTAACGTTTTGCACTTTTACTATACATGATGTATAAGTGTGCCAAATTTAACACTCCTCCTTCCACGCAAAATTCTTAAAAAATTACCCAAAGTATTAATATTATGATGGCATATGTACTATCCACAACTATATCAGCAAACTAACTACATATAAGTATTCACGCCCATATCCCCGAAGAGGTAGGCAAATGCATAACCAAGGCAGCCACATCTAGCCGAAGATACTAAGTCTCACAGTATGATACGTAACAAGCCTATCGCCAACCGGGCACATATCCAATCCCGGGCAACGCTATCTTTATAAAAAAATTGAAAATACACTTTTTCTATATCTTCGTGGCCCGACCAGGAGATCGAAACCTGGACCTTAAAAAGTCAAGTCTAACGCCAGACCGATAAGCCACTGTTCGAAAAACACCATGTGCATTCACATCTGGCAGCTTATAAAGGATTAGCATAGGTAATATCAACAAACGTCGATGGTAGATTCCAGCACAAGCCGGTATACATCCTGTCTTATCATTCGTGCCAACACATTGACACTAAACTGTCGTATACCGACATCCTAGCCGCAGGACAGCGACGAGTCTATGGTGTCTATAGGTCATGGCTATCTCTTACCAACAGGAGACCTTTATGCTTGTTCGCTGTACTTACCTCATCAAAACTTAGACTTTAACGTCTTTTTTACTAATGATCTTTGTGCAATCCCTACCACTAGACGCTAGGTTGCGAAATGCCATTTTTTATGACATTGGAAGGCAAACAAGCAGACGGATTTCCTGACGGGCTCCTTCGCAGAATAGACCATCTGCCTTCCTGCCAGGCAGCTCGTAAAAGGCGAGCATAGGCTTACCGTCGCTAACACCGTGACATCCAACTAGGTGGTAGAGTTTCGCAGCGACTTACCCGGATTGGTACCACCGCCTTACCTATTCCTGCCGCCATAACGTCATGACGTGTTCCTGTTTGGAGGGTAAGGTAGCCGATAAACTTACTTTTGCTCGAGGCCCAACATCCCGGTCTCAGGTTGGCATCCCACCATTACTACCTTTGGTATCTCTAGGCGGCGAGAATTTCTTACCATCAGGAAATCCGTCTGCTTGTTTGCCTTCCAATATCATAAAAAAAGTATTGTGGAAAGTATAAGTGTAGTTAATAAATTGTTTCTAGAATGGAAGTCCAGGAGGTGGAAGGAGTCTTTGCACTTCCGAACCCATAAGTATTGAGCGGGGCATCTTCCAGGGTGACAGCTTGAATCCATTGTGTTTGGCTTTAAATCCTTTGAGTACATTACTAAGGGATTTAAAGCAAGGTTATCGATTACGTAGAGTCGGTGAGACTATTTGTCATCTTTTGTACATAGATGATAAATGTGCGGTTGTACATGTGCAAAGGGGGGAGGTTTTTTTTTCTGGTCTAAAACCCCTGTCGTGATCAGGGCCTATGTTAAGCTGTTCACATTTTCATATTAGGTCTTGCTTGTTTTCCGCTCGCACTTTCATGCTGCATACTTTCGTACTACTTTCATTCTTTTAATGGGGGGAGTACCCATCTACGAGTAACTATATCTTTAACTATTCTAAACTATTCTATCGTTCTTATTTTTATTTTCTTTATTTATTATTTTCACAAAGTAAATAATTTTTTCAAGGATTTTTCTTTTCAAGTTTTTTGTTTTTACAAATAAAATCTCAATAGGAACTACGTATTTTCAACAAAACTAGAAAATACAAATAGCGGAACATAAGTCAAGTTTTGAACAAAAATTAACTTGGAACTAATAGTGAAGTGCTATATCCAATGTTGTTTCTATTTATGTTATAATGACGTAAAATAACTTCAAAATACGATGGTTAATATAATCAGGGAATCCCCGTGTCATAAGGCTAAACAACTAAACTATAACAAAATATTAGATGCTTTCATAAAAAACACGAAAATAAAGTTTAAGGCTCGTCCTAAGTTTCAGATTGTTGGCATTTTTTCTATTGACAACTATAATTAATCGGATAATTCTTTTCTTACTTTATTCTAGTATCTGCAAAAATCGTATATTTTATGTACTATTATGAAAATGCGATCGTACATCGTACAAAAGCCAAAAAGATCGTAAAAATACGATTTAAATCGTACGTTTGGCAACACTGCCTACTCATATTATAAATGCCAAAGTTGGGAGAGAGAGGGTGGATGTTTGTTACTCTTTCTCACAAAGACTGCTCAGTGGATTTATAATAAACTTTAAAGGAATAAAGTTTATACATCAGAATAATTTTTGGGATACAATTTAAGCAAAAAGTATAGTTTGGTACGCAGGCAAAGCCGCGAATGTAAGCTAGTACAAAATAAAAATTGCCATCCGCTACAACCGTATATAATTATTTTGTTTTTCGGGTAAAACTTGTTTAAACATAGTCACACATAAAAAATTAAAGTAACATCTAAGAAAGAAAGAAAAAAGAAATATATTTATAAAATATCTATGTATATCTTGCGATAAAAAAGGATCAACAAAAATGTTTACACATTTATGATATTTCGGATTGGAATAGAAGCGAAAAGTGATCCCAAATCAACAAATTGATTTTAATTATTAATCCCCTTATAAAAATTTACGCGCTAGTTGATCTGGTCTGTAACTTTATTTTTAGTTAGCAAAAGTCAAGTTACACACCAGTTCAATGGGCGCGTAAATGTTATCGGTAAGGGGCTAAGTAAGTAAATGACTATCCACATCTGAAAAAAGACCACCTTACAATAATCTTCAAAGAACCACACTGAAACGCAAATTCAAAGCACTCAATCCTTAAAAATCGTCAAAGACAAATAGCCCTCCTTAAGATTCCATTTTCCAACCTATTTGTTTAGTCTTCATTTATTTTAAAAATTGGAACAGTAATGTATAATCATCCCGCATCGCTTGCTATATTTTTCCTCTTATTATAAAAATGCCAGTTATTTGTTACAGACAGCACGCACGTTGCCGCCATTAGAAACAGATGCGGGGCTGAACGTGAATAATAATTGATGGGGGAGCAAGTGACGAGTATTTGACAACTACACGGCAAGAGGAACTGGTTGTGACAAGACAGAGTATAAATACTCATTTGAAAGTTTTTGACGTGGGGATGTGATGACTCCACCTACAGACGTTGCTTGATTTTTTCCTGGACTAATTACACAAATTGAATCTAACCCCAAAGTAATCAAATTATATGATGTATTATAGGTGTTAGTCAACGATACTAATACATAGAAATATTTTAATTGTTAACAGACATTTAAATGTTCATCACACGAATGTCTGCCCCTGAACCCGAGCCTAACGATTTGTCGGTGGAGCTAAGCGGGTAAGCTAGTCACTCGACTAACGAGGCGGTCAATCAATTATTAACCAACTCCAAAAAAGTTGATTTTCAATTCGACTGTGTTTTTTTACGTTTGTTGTATGTTTGTAACACGATTACTCGGCTAAAAGCCAACCCATTTGGATTGTTCTTTTTTGGAAAGTTAGGTCATGATTTCATGGTTCTATACTATTATTATCTTCACGCCCATATCCCCGATGAGATAGGCAGAGGCAACGAGGGCACCCACGACTACCTGAAGACACTAAGTCCTACAATATGATAGATGGCAAATAATGAATTCCTTGCATAATAATATGCAGTTGGAATCCATTTTAATCTTACACCATTGAGGATGATGGCCCCGATTCTATGACCATATCTTTTTTCACAATGGCGCCAAACTCCTTTTTTTAAAGTTAATTTATCTCTTTCTGGAACCGGCTGAGACCTTCTCGCCATGCTGACACGTCTCCACTTTGGAACGATTTCATTATTTGTTTTTGTGCGCACTGATTAAATATAAAACTATTTTAACGATGCAGTTGTTCAGTGTTACTTTTAACATTAGTAAAAACTACTGGACTTGTTTAATTATTAATAGTATCTTTCATCCGATAGTTTTTATGCAGTCTGGTTTTTTGGTTTACGTAACTAATGTGTTTATTTCACACTTATAACGTCGTCCTCATCACCAAATGTTGTTTGTTTGCTTGTTTTTCTGTTTGAATATAACTTAAAAACGACTTAACAGACTTTGATATGGTATTCACCAATTATTTTTTTTAATGATAATGGAAAGCAAACAAGCAGACGGATTTCCTGATGGTAAGAAATTCACGCCGCCTAGAGACACCAAAGTTGGTAATAGTGCGTTGCCAACCTGAGGCCGGGATCTTAGGCCTAGAGCAAAAGTAAGTATACCAGCTACCTTACCCTCCGAACTGGAACACGTCAACGGCAAGCATTGACGTTATGGCGGCAGGAATAGATAAGGCAGTGGTACCAATCCGGACGAGTCGCTGCGAAACTCTACCACCTAGTAGGATATCACGGTGTTAGTGACGATAAGCCTATGCTCGCCTTTTACGAGTTGCCTGGTAGAAAGGCAGATGGTCTATTCTGCAAAAAAGCCCTGACCAACACGGGGAAAAAGATCATAGAATCAGTCATATAATATTTTAGACCTAAGCAAGTCTACAGCTCTGCAACGGAGCCTGGAACAATACGGGGAATAACGGAGATATGGTGTTTCTTGAAGATTTATCTATGTATTAATACGTGATACCAAAAGTTTGGACCCTTTTTATATAGTTTATGTGTAGGAGAAGGGCAGAACGCTAATATTTTTCAATAAGAATGCTTATAAAGTACATAAAATCAATAAATAAAACATTAACCACACTGCCATGAATTTGACACACACAAACAAATATATTGATGATAACGATAAAAAATCACAGATAGCGCACTTAAAAGTTTGGAAACAAAATATTTGGTCTTGAGAAAAGAAGAAGGCGTTCTTATCAACAAGTTATTGACGTTGGAAAGCGTAAACGCTGTAACACTGAAAGTATGAACTTTACAGACGAGCCTAAGAATTTTTGAAATTTTATAAAAAAAATCATAACTCATGAACCGTTACGCCTACAAGCATGTAGCTTTTAGCAATATTGTGCAGTTTGTGCTAACCTATAGAAGGATCAATATCGTTTCTTGCTAAAGTTCCCTGGACAAGACTTAATAAGGGTTACAGTTAATAAATAAAATTTTGTGACCTAGAAAACGCTGTAACTATATTAAACAAAGTATGGAAGGTTCATTTTGTCATGTTTTTGGGAAGGCATAACCGTCGTAAGGAGCACACTCTTTATTTTACAATACTGTAAACAGATGCAATATTTAGTTTTACTAAAATAAAGTGCTGTAACCAATAGAATAGACAACACATAAGTATCAATAAAACATTGTAACTACGTCAGACATTGCAATAAAAGACGTTGAAAAAGGCCTAAACTTACATTTTATTAAGAACTTTTTCTCTTTGACTACACAATTATGAAATTAAATTATCCGTTTATTCTTTATTACTCTTCCATAATAACATATTGATTTTCTTTAGTCCAAATCTATCTTATTTTAAATAGAAAACTCTTATATCATGTAGGTTTTTTTGTTCCTCATTAATCTTCTTTCTAAACTGATCGAACTAAAAGAAGGAGGAGATTTTTTTATGAATGTTAATCTATTTGAGAATCCATGTTTATTTTCTTTTGCCGTAGAGAAATTGATAAATTGTTTTTTTATATAGTTAGACATTATTTCGCCTCTGTGGTCTAGCGGTTCAGTTGTTGGACTTGACTGCATGAGGTCCCGGGTTCTAATCCCGGGTCGAGCAACGAAAAGAAAATTGGTATTTCCAATAAATAATAATAATCGTCTTCACGCCCATATCCCCAAAGAGGCATAGGCAGAGGCACAACCCACCCAGAGGTACCCACGACTAGCCGAAGATATTAAGTCCCACAATGTGATAGGTGGCAAGCCTATCGCCAACCGGGCACATATCCTATCCCGAACAACATTTTTTTTTATTAGAAAATTGGAAAACCCCCATTTTCTTTTGTTGCCCGACCCGAGATTCGAACCCGGGACTTCAAGCAGTCAAGTCAAACTACTGAACCGAAATTATTAGAAATATACATACATAAAAACATATATAATATTTAAAAATATATGACCTTTACAGATATTAGCGCTGCGCTTAAACGCTGTACCGTTTAGAAAAATCATCAGTTTTTATTGTTTTTTAATTTAAAATTAACACTTAAATAACAAATTAAAGATAAAACGGAAGCTGATAAATAAATTCATACCTAACTTTTGTACAAACATGTAGCATTGAATTTATTATGCTGATAAAATTAAAAATAATTGACTAAAATTGTAGGAATGCATTATTTATAATTTTAAAATCGTTTAATATGTTAAATAAATATTAAAAAAAATTCAAAGATCTAATCTCTCTGTTATTATCCGAAGGTGGTGTCGAGAGTCCTTGAAACCAGCGGTTGATAACCCGATGAAAAATAAGTTATTATCTCTAGACAAATAACAGAAATTGATCCAACCCCAAAGTGAAATACTTGTACTATGCGTGCTAGACAACTATATAAATATATATAAATACTTAAATAGGTACCTGTCTAATACCCAAACCAACACAAGCCAAACCAAATCAAACCCAAGCTGCAAATTTGTTGGGTGGAGTGTACGCTAATCTTTGGACCAACGCGGCGGCCTAAAAAAGAGGTTTGTTTGTTAAAAGTTTGACGTATCTGTGTTTGTGTGCGCGTATGTATGTAAGTGCGTGTGTGTGTTTTTTAAAGTTAACGTAGTCTAGATGCTTATTTACATTACATATTTTTAGCTATGTTGGGTTTTTTTTTTATTTAATTTTAAGACTTATGATTATGCATAAAAGAGTATTTATAGTGACGTACAGTAGGTAAGTCTGCAAAATGTTTTTGTGGTCCTTGTCACTACTGTCGATACTATCTGCCTAACCCGCGAAGAACTTGTCATGGTTTGAAAGAAATTCTGTGCCTTCTGTAAAAAATTAACACTTTATAGCAGAACGACAACAAGATTCTAGTTCTTCAATATTATGTTGAACTATAGCTATTATAGCACTTGAATGAACCATGAAATATATTACCTATATATATTATATATATATTTTTGCAAAAATCCTGCAACTTACATTACTTGGTACAAGAATAAGGAAAAAAAGACAGCCCGCTGAGTTTCTTGCTGGATCTTCTCAATGTGTGGCCGCGTGTATACATATATAAAAAAATCGTATTTTTAGTGTTAATTGTAATACCACTAAAATGGAACAACTCGACTTGTATCCCCGGTATCAGTCTTCACAGAAAGGCACAAAATTTAAAGTTTTTTTATGTATGTTAAGAGGGCAGATAAGCACACTTTCATACTATTTACTAATATTTTAAAAGCGAAAGTGTATTTGTTTCTTTATTCATCCGAAAGTGATGTACCTATTTGAATTAAATATGTGAAGATTTTCTCATTTTACTCGCTTTTTCTATTTCCTTACTTCATAATAATTTCCCTACAAATTCATTTACCTTGCAAACATTTTGTTTCTGAAGCAACAGACTTCCCACGTAAGGAAAGTATTAAGTAAAGTTGTCCTTTAAGATTAATATCCGACGTTATTTCTTTCTTTATCTAGCGACTATACGATGTAAAACAAAGTCGCTTTCTCTGTCTCTATGTTACTTTGTATATTTAAATCTTTACAACTACGCAACGGATTCTGATGCGTTTTTTAATAGATAAAGTGAATAAAGGGGTAGGTTTACGAGTATATTATTACTTTGTGTTTGGTAATCTGGGACTGACTTTTGTTTGGCCCAAAGGGTGGGTGGTAGAGAATGCTCAACGTAAGCTGATCTTTCATATAACACTAGTTATTTGTCATTGACTTCGTCACCTTAGAATAGTTACAATTTTCTTACAAACTTTCATTCACCATAACTGTACTTAGGGGTTAATTTTGAAATAAAAAAACTGCATTTGAACTTTCGATTTCATCAAAATCGGTTATCAAAACAGTTAAGTTTAGTCGTGAAAGAGCAAAAGATTGATAGACAAAATTTAGCACTTATAATGTTAGTATGGATGTAATGTTAATATGGTGTTCCCCGTGATGGTCTGAGCTCCTTTGCAGAATAGACCATATGCCTTCCTGCCAGGCAGCTCATAAAAGACGAGCATAGGCTTACCGTCACTAACACCGTGACATCTGATTAGGTAGTCGAGTTTTGCAGTGACTTGTCCAGATTGGTACCACCGCCTTAACTATTCCTGTCTCTACAACGTTAGTGCTTTCCTTTGACGTGTTCCGGTTGGGAGAATAAGGTAAGTCTGTAAACTTAATCTTGTTCGAAGTTTTACGTCCCAGCGTCAGGTTGTCAACGCTTCATTAACGCCTTTGGTATCTCTATGCGGCGTGAATTTCTTACCAGCATCAAATCCGTCTGCTTGTTTAAAAGTTAAAATTAATAAATAAAATAACATAGTCGAGTTGCTAAAAGTAACTGAAAGACGTAATCAGAGTTGCGAGCAACCATCAATACGTAAAATGAGAGATGAAATAAACATGCAATATAAATCCTGCATAGGTACAGAGCATTGCAAATTATGCATGAATAATTTTCCAAAAACACAACCACATTAATCACCTTCTGTAGGGGTCGCGTCACAACATACTGCTGTTAATAAATGGTTAATCAACACACTCCAGCCTTTCCACATGGACGGTCCTTGCAATTGACGTGTTAAAGTCGCTAACTATTGCCCCGGACACGTGTACCTCGTTAAATACAGACCCTTCATTTCGACTCGCGTATGAGATAAGTTACACGAACTAGCGGATTTAGGTTTCACCTTTATTTCTAGGTTTCAACGTTTTTAAGTTTTGACCAAGTAAAGTGACAAACTGGTAATCGATTGCCAACATAAGCCTTTGATATTAAGCTTGAGTTTTGGCGCCATCGAGAGAAAAGATGGTCCAAGTTTTTTTATAATTACTGAATTTCGTGTTTATATTGACTGATATTAGTAATTTTTTTCAAATTAGTCGTGAGCTTGAGTAATAAAGCCACCGCTTTACTCAAGACCCTAAAATTATTGACGACTTATGACTAATTGTAATTAAATCCATAATTTGGTAAATTTGATGCAAATTTCGACTTGATTAATGGCAAAATACTAACGTGAATGCCGAAACCTTAAGAAACAAGATATTATTAAGCTTTATAAGACGCTTTTATTAACCTGACTTGTATTATTTTATATACGTAATATTTATAATAAATAAATACCGCCTCTGTGGTCTAGTGGTTTAGTTGTTGGACTTGACTGCATGAGGTCCCAGGTTCAAATCCCGGGTAAGGCTGGTAAGATAAGGTAAGAAAATTAGGTTTTTCCAATTTTCTAATAACAAAAAACGTTGCTTGGGATTGTATATGTGCCCGGTTGGCGATAGGCTTGCCACCTATCACATTGTTGGACTTAGTGTCTTCGACTGGTCGTGGTTGCCTTGGTTGTGCCTCTTCCTACTTCTTCGGGGATATGGGCGTGAAGAAACTTTTTTTTAATAAATAAGAAGAAAAATGAATTCTGTCCTTGAAAAATATTTAAACACCTTTGTAGCGGTCCGGCGTCGGACTTGACTACTTGAGATTCGGGATTCGATGCCCGGGATGGGCAACAATAAAAATTAAAAAATTAATATTTTCTATTTCCTAATTAAACTAACGTTGCTCGGATTTAGGCAGGTGCCAGGTTCGCAATAGGCTAGCCAATTATCACTTACGGCCAATGTTAATAATGTATCTCAATCTGATGGATTTCAAGCAATCTAGATAGCTGCGTATCCGCCGGCCTATTCTATACCTAATTGCCATAGTTATCCTGTCCACAGATATGTTATTGGCAAGCGGATAACATAAAAA
>NJDC01058252.1:0-18734 GCA_002245475.1 Calephelis virginiensis
GGTGTGCTTTGTCTGGGTGTGCTTCGTTTGGGTGCGCTTCACGGAATACCTCTAATATAGTACTAGTGTCGTCTTTAGCAAACGAAATATTGTCTATATTGATATTTCACCAAGAAAATATGTTAAAAGTAGCTGTTGCGCGCGCAGTAGCCCGCGTAGTTAATAGTCCCACAGGAACATTTTTTCGGGTCGGGTCACTCAGTGTTCTCTACCGCATCTATCACGGGGAATGCTCTGAGGAGATGTTTGGTTTAATTCTAGCCACTGATTTCCACCTTCGAACATCGCGTCAGAGCTTAAAGTATCATGCCCATCATCTCGATGCGTGGCGATCTACAACTATGCGATTCCGAAGACATTTTTTACCCCGTATAACACCTTTGTGGAATCAGTTACTGAGGGCGTTATTCCCAAACGATTATGACTTAGGAACCTTCAAGAAAAGAGAGTACTCATTCCTTAAAGGTCGGCAACGCATCTGTGATACTCTTGGTGTTGCGGATGTCCGTGGGCGGAGGTGATTACATTCCATCAGGTGACTCACTTGCTCGTTTGCCTCCTCTTCTATAAAAAAAATCCTATGTGTAAATCCAAGTTACCCTCTATATGTGTGTCACATTTCATGAAAATTGGATCAGCAGTTTTTGCGCAAAGGAGTAAAAAATAAACATACAAACTTTAGCATTTATAAATATATTAGTAAGATATGACGCAAAAGTATTGGTGATAAAGTAAGTCACTAAATGATTACAGTTACATAAACTGGTTGTCGTGTGCCCGAAATGGCACACTTAACATTCATATATGGTGTGGTTCCAATAACGGCCTTGAAATAATATGGCCAGTTACACTGTAAGAACGCAGTCAAGACTTGGCTTGCCTGGAGTCTAGAGAAAAGAGTGAAGCTGGAGGCTGAAAAAGGAATTATTCGAACAGGACAGGCAAATAAGAGTTTCTTGACAATACTTCCTTCAATATCATGCATGTCATAATAGCATTAGTATTGGTTGATTCTCATAGCTCACGAAACCAAGGGTCCGATTTCCCAATTTAACTTCTCTAGTTTCCTCCTCCAAGTTACATCTTTCCAAATTTTTTGTGGTAAGACAGCTAACGAGCATACGGCTCTTTTAAGAAACAACCGTGGCCTACAAACACCATAGATGTTATTGGTGCGCGGCTGTCCTATGTTCGAGATGTCAGGCTTGTTGTGCAAGGTTACCGGCCTTAGGACCGGAACATGATTCTGTTATTATGTCGGCAGGAATAGCTTAAGCGGTGGGATCACTACCAGTGCAAGTTGCTGCACAGCTCTCTGCAAATAGTCGTCATGTTGTTCCTAACTAACCTATCCATGCCTCTTTTGCCAAGCGAAAAGGCAAGTCTATCCTTTACAGCTGACCTGGTCCAACACGGAGAAGATTTGGATTTTAAACAGTCTGAGGAATATATATCATTTCAGCGTTAATGTGTTTGAATGATTTACCTATATTTAGCTTAGTTCACCAACATATAAATAAAATCGATCTGAATATCACAATTTTGTAAGACTAATACCAACACTGTTTACATTGAATATGCATTGGTTGCCAGAAGATGAGCAAAATAGATCTGAAACTTCTCATTTTAAACAATAGCTGGACTAAAACTAAAACCCTTTTGTTCTGGACTTTCCAATAACTATGCACCTACCCTGTGTAAAGCGAGAAATTCACTAGACGGCCATACCCGCAGGCAAGTCTGCTTACATGTCCGGCGAATATGTCTATCTATATTTCATAGCAAGGCAAGTCTGTCAGACTGTCTGCTATGATCCTATACAAATAAACATGACATAGGCCTAAAGCAGTCAGGTCCGGCGTATGTCTGACATTAATTAATTCGTTGACTAAACTAAAACGTAGAATTTACTAGACGAGCATGTCCGCGAACATGTCCGCCAGACAAACCACACAGACCTATAACAGCAAGGTTCGGCGGACATGTTCACAGACGGGCAAGTCTGTCGGTAGCAGGCATGCCGGTGCCGGAATCCTAGTGGATTCGAGTGACCGGCATTAAATGAAATAAACTAATATTGAAGCGCTAATGGATGCATTTAACTCTATCAAAATATCCCTACACACCTAAGGCATGCATCATGGATTCGGAATTCTGTCATTAATTCTTTTTCGAAAAAACTTCGACCGCAAGCCATACAAATGTAATTAGCTATGTAGCAAGTTTACTATACTCGATACCGTCCCTATAAATTATTTGTATGAAAACTTTGAACAGCGCCTCTATTGGTAACTAAGAGAAACACATTGTTATACCAAACACTTAATTTACCGGACGTAATCTATACCAACTCATTTTAAAGGCTTGTCTTAGAATTATATTCTAAGGGCTCTGTACCAAAAGACTTAAAGTAATAGCCGGAATTATAAGCGCAGGTTAAGAGCATGCTAATATGTTTACTAACGGCCAATATTAATAATCAATCCTAATCCAAAACGTGCTGTCCAAGATTGATATTTTGATCCATTCTTATGTTATCGCTTGCCAATAACGTATCTGTGGACAGGATAAATATGGCAATTAGGTATGGGATAGGCCGCCGGATACGCAGCTATCTAGATTGCTTGAAATCCTTTAGATTGAGATACATTATTAACATAGGCCGTTAGGCAATAAAAGGCTTAAACGCATCATAGAAAAAAGAGTCTTGTCTCTTTTTCTATGATGTGTTTGCGATGCGACCAAGATTCCCGTAACTTTATAGACAGCTCTCCTGATATTAGGAGGTAACCCTCGCCTAAAAGCACTACAAATGATAATGTAGGTATTTCACTATCTTACGTTTAGTATCTTAGATCACGTGTAAACATCTACCAGCTGTCTTAACCAGTATGGCGACCATGGCGAACACATAGGCTATGATAGCAAGAAAAGTGTAGACGCCTCTAATAACCCATTAATCAAACATACGATTTAAAAAAAAATTAAAACGCATTTTATTTGATTAAAGTAATATTCGTGACGTTCCGCCTTTCAATCAATTGTCACTATTTCTTTATAATTTAATAAAAGTATGTCCTAAATCGGACAGTCGTGAGTGGTTCACCGGTATGTATGCCACGCCGTAGTGCCGTGGCCTAAAAACACAGTTCCTATTCCACTTTGGGCTACAAAGCCAGTCCTTTCATAAAACAATGATGGGCTCTACATTATGTTTTATCGATTAATAAAATCGATAACCGATCTTTTTATCTGATTAATAATTACTAAACTAGACAACTATTGCTAATATAATGGTACAATTTTTTTGACTCCGAAAAGAAGCTTATCAGTTATTCATCTGTAAGATTTTTATACATTTGCAATGTGATTACTTCGCCAATAAAAGATCGAATACGATGATTATCTTTTCGAAAGGTATGCTCACGATTCAGAGATCGTACATATAAATTTGATAAAAATCCGATAGGTGCTTTCTGAGTTATGTTTAGGCCCGCCCGTATACATATGTAATTATTATGGTTGTCTATTGTTTTCCCGAAGAATATATGCCATATATTCAAATGCCAGAATTTAATTTGCCCAAATTTTTATTTGCCCGAATGTTTTGTTAACAGATTCTATACTTCTTATCGTCGGTGCTTGGTGGAATTCCATTCTTAATGCAATTTACTTAGAAACACTTGTACTTTCCACAATATATTTTATTATTTTTTATTTTTATGGTTTAGCCAACCGGTTTCGCTATACAAGCATCATCAGGGCTATATAATGCTGATGATGCTTGTATAGCGAAACCGATTGGCTAAACCATAAAAATAAAAAATAATAAAATATATTGTGGAAAGTTCAAGTGTTTCTAAGTAAATTGTTTTGTTAACCATAATATACCTGTGACATACTCTTCTTTGCCCTAAAATTAGTTTTCATATTGATACGAGTGCCATACGTATTGTTATCCATTTTATTACTTGCAATAATATTATTCAACAGAATATTTAAATGCCTTACAAAAAAATTGTATCTGCATGAAGTAAAATGTAAATTGTGTGAATATATCTCAGTAAGATTGTGTATTTCTGATTAATATATGACAATATGATTACATATTAGAGTTATCTTTATTTCTAATACCTATTTATCTAGAACCTTTTTATAAGATCAAAGTCGCTTCTGTTCAAATTTAACCTAACGCATTTGTTCTAAAAAGCGATTAGCTTTCTGGCACTTCGCCGGCCGCTGCCGCAGCACGCTCGCTTCGCTCGCTCGGCTCGTGCGTTGTCTTTCATGTTCTAACCTAACCTAACCAAAACAAATCCTACCGAAACCATATAACAATAATTGATCATTTAGTATAAAACGAATTTATGTTCTTTTTTATTCTAGAAGCTATTTTTATGATAAATGATGTTATGACTTGTGATAATACGGCTTATAATCATGCTAGCAAATGATATTATTGAAATTGACTTTATGGGAAACATAGTTTCTAGCAAGTGAATAATATAGAAACAATGAGTATGATATATGAAATTATGAGAAAAAATATTATGCCTGCTGACCATTATAGCAGATGAAATTATGGCAAATGAAATTCTGGCAAACGTGTGTAACCGAATTATGATACAGAATTCCGTTTAAAAGATCAAAACAAAATTTCACCTATATTAAAATCACTCATACAAATCCCTTGCGGAAAATTCGTGATGTATGTGGTTTTACATGAATTTGATGTGATCGAAATTTAAAATTTTGAAAATGGAATCCCGAAAAGAAATTTAGAATGTATGTGAAAGACCTTAATAATGAATATTTTTGTTGTTTACTTACATATGAATTTGATGTGATCGAAATTTAAAAATTTGAAAATGGAATCCCGAAAAGAAATTTAGAATTAATGTGAAAGACCTTAATAATGCATATTTTTGTTGTTTACTTACATGATGTAAAGTACCTAGTAATGAAATGTACACGAAAGTAGGGAAAAATAAATAATTCATGGATCTTGGTATGAAAATATACAAGTTTAACATTAATATGTTTTAAGGGACTATTATTTTTAGAACACAATTCACTGAACTTTACTCGATAAAAATAAATCAATGACCTTACATTTACTACATTATTGCAGTTAACCTGCTCTTTGTAATGAAATATATTTTGCTTATCTAAACTATGTTCTAAAAAGACATAAAGAAGGGATAGATGATAGAAGTAGGTACACTCAGTTAGGTGCTTTCCTTAGGTACCTACATCATTCAGATTTATTGTTTAATGTTGATTATTGATAACCTATCGAAGATAAAAGGTAGGGTTATTTTAGGTCAGTTACTCGGCAACCACTGTTATTTTCAATAATTAATAAAAATGTCTTAGCAACAAAACTTTAGAAGGTCTTAAATAATAATTATTATTGACCGTAAAACAATACCTCACTAACTAGAAAGTCTGTGTAGAGTTTAGCAATGGCTCGTCCTGATTTTACCGAAGTTGGCTACATTTTGTACTGCAGCCACAAGATTTAAGGCTACCTACTTTATTTGAATAGAACACAGTACTACTATGTGCGCTTCGGCTTCATACTTTTTACTCTTCTTACACTTTATACTTTTATTTTTAAACTCTATATAATTAGATATCTTTAAAATACATTTCGATTTTCGAAGCTTGACAAATGCAGCCAAAGCGCATAATTTAAATAGTACATGACTATTTTTTACTTGTATGTATCATCGAATGACCCTAATATAATAATAGATAATACATCGGGTAAAGAATCACTAGGCTATTCTAAAACCTACTGAGACGTTGCACTTCAAAATCACACTCTCCGGCTTACCAAAAACACTCTGGATATACTAAACGTTCACGAATGTGACGTCACGTCCGAGTGCTTCGTATGCGGTATGCGTCACGGAGGAATTTTGTTCATGCAATATTAAAAGCTACTTTTACGGGAGTGATTTTAAAACAAAATTGCTTTAAACTGCATTGGGTATATATTTTTTCATTAATTTAATAAATTTAAAATGGGTACACCCATTTAACTTGAAATTATCTTTGTCTATTTCAAAATAAGTTCGTACCTTTTTTCTTTGAACTGCACTAAGCGTGCCATTTTTAATAAATGAAATATCATTTACCTGCTCTTTTTTTATACAGTGTATTATTACTTTTAATAGATATATATGAGCCAAAACAAGTTGTTGTTTTTTAATTTTATCCCAGTCGGAGAAAGGCAAAGGATCTGAGTCCATACAATCACGTCTTCCGTATAAATAAATCTTTTTCTTGTTGCATATTTTCGATTCATGTCTTCCGTATTCATTCTTTATTTCAGTCATTAGTCACTAATTTACAAAGTCATGTCTGGTCTTGAGTAAAACGGTGGTTTCGTTACACAAGCTCGTCTATGAGATTTGGCGGCAGCGAGGAAATTGACGTTACACTAATTTCTTCATGATTATTTCATTTGTGCACTTTCACTGAACAAAATCAATTTAATTCCCACCTAAATTAACCAATTTTACTCATATTTTACACAAAATTCAATAATTGTGAAAAAATTACGACCGTCTTCATTCACGATGGCGCCAAAACTCCAAGCCAAAACAAGACAAAGCATTTTAAAATCATTTTGTTTTTTTTTAATTTTTTTAATGGGGGTAATATAACGAACAAACATACGATTCTGCCCAATATTATGCCCTGATGATGCTTGTATAGCGAAACCGGTTGGCTAAACCATACAAATAAAAATATGTTGTGGAAAGTACAAGTGTTTGTAAATAAATTGTAGCAAGAGACAACCGTGGACCATAGATACTATAGATGTTGTAGGTGCGACACTGTCTAGTGATCTCATAAGCCTTACGTGCAAGTCTACTGGCTAACCGATTTTTTTTCCGGTGGACTAATTTTTGTGACATTTTTATTTTTTTTTTAAATGAAAACTTCTTTAGCGTCGTTGCGCACTTGTTTAGAATGGGTAAAAAGTTCTAAACTCGCGTCAGGACACGTGACCTGATCGAAAATTCATAAGACGGCGCAGGGTGCTTTGTGTAAGTATGTTTGTGTAAGATAGCGCAATAAATGAATTTTTTATTCTAATATCTACTACAAAAATGAAAGTACTTTCATACTGATAATTAAAGAAATTCGTGCAAAATTATTCCCTAACCTTTCCAAAATATCAAAAATGCACAACGTTATTAAACAAGTTTTCACTTCTGCCGGCACTCCCGGAGTGAACCCGTTTTTTTTTTTATTTTGTAGCTGTTAGCAGATTGTGTAATACTTACTTTGTAAATGTACTACTTACAAATACACATTACTTGTTATTTGCGTTGTTAGATAAACGTTATTTAGAAGTCTGTTATTACGCATTTGTAGAAATAATTGTTTAGCAACATAATCGTTTTTTAGTTATTAAAATATAACATCACAAACCACAACTCTCAAAGATTAGCACAGTAGTTGGAGATACCTACGTTTATACTAGGGCTTTTTTATGATACTGGAAGGCAAATAAGCAGACGGATTTCCTGATGGTTAGAAATTCGCGTCGCCTCGAGACACCAAATTTGGTAATGTTGCATAGTTAAACTAAGGCCATTATGGTGGGCCTCGAGCACAAGCAAGTTTACCGGCTATCTTACCCTCCGAACCAGAACACGTCCGCGGCGAGCGTTGACGTTATGGCAGCATGAATAGGTAAGACGGTGGTACCAATCCGGGCGAGTCGCTCCGAAACTTTAACACCTTGTAGGATGTCACGGTGTTAGTGATGGGAAACCTATGCTCGCCTTTCATGGCCTGGCGTTATGGCAGATGGTCTATTCTGCAAAGGATCCCGGACCAACACGGTGATGACGGGCTGTTTATTTTTGTTTCAAACTTCACTACATAGTATAAAACAAAGTCGCTTCCTCTGTCCTTATGTACCATTGTACCTATGTTTAAATCTTTAAAACTACGCAACGGATTTTGATGCGGTCTTTTAATAGGTAAAGTGATTGAAGAGGAATTTTTACATGTATATTTTATACCCGTGCGAATCCGGGGCTGGCCGCTAGTAATTAATCTGATTAACAATTAAGTCTTCTGACCACTTGTGACATTGCTTGTGACCAATTCGTTCCTTAGTTTCTACTGTTCAAATTTTCGATATACTTAAATTAAAATGGATTTTCAATAATATTATTATGCGTTTTTTTAATAATGTTAAATTTAAAATAATCAACTATTTGATTTTGTGTTAAACGCAATCCGTAGTTTAAAATTAAAGAATATTTACCGGAAACAGAAAAGATAGGCATAAAATGTAAATTCAGTAGATGTAGTGATGCCCATTGAATCGTAAAAGCCCTCACGAAGAAAGTGCCAGTGTCACATTTCTAGGCCAAGTGTATATGACATGTCATTGAACTGGCGTTGGAAACTGAGATGGGTGTCAAGTGCTCAACAAAAGATATTTTGCATAACTTATAAATAGAAACTTCGGCAACAGGTGTGCGTAATTTAATTGATAATAAGAGTCTTACAAACTTTTGTTTTCACTTTCTTCGACAATAATTAAACATAGTTACAGTGCATATTTTCTAAAAAGCAATTATATACAATATTTTTGTTATTTCATTTTGATGTCTGTAATATTTACAACATTTTCACTGTAGAAAACAGTTATTTTAATTATTATTGTATTCTGTTTATTTCATTATTATTTATAGCTACTTCATTTGGAATATTAAGAAATGTTATGATTTAATATCAACTAAGAGAAGACAGTTGTTTTTTAATTATTTTAATATCAAAATCAAATATTTACGAATATTGAAAATGAAATGCAATGCAAAAAGGAACAAGGTTGATATATAATAGTAACACACCTACCTTTAATTATCGTAAAATAGATAAATATCTCTTATTACAAATTAGTTTTTGTGTCGTTTATGGATTTCTTTTAGTTAGTGCTACCCTTATTCTTAAGGCAAAGTAGGTATTAGACTATTTTTTTACATTCACGTTTTGATCTTGCGTGTTTTTGCGTGTGTTAAAACACAAAAAAAACTGGAAATAACAAACTAACTAACTTTTTAGTGTATGTTTTTGTATTTGAATAGCATGTTTCGAAATAACCTATATGACTAACAATGTGTATTAACAATAAGTTGAAATTAAACAAACAACCTAAACGGATACTCACGAAACTTAACTGTAAGTAGGTATCTAAAACACGGCATTTATGGCATCAAAATTGATTTTAAATTTTCCCTGTCAAACGAAAACAAAAATTTACGAATGACTTAAGTAAGTATCTTCACGTCTCTTATCTGCGAAGAGGATCAACCAGGGCACCTATGATTTTTTTAAATGGCTAATATGTTGCTAGCCGTGAGGTTTTTACAAATTCACCGGACTATTAGATACTTTTTAATCCCACTACACGGTAGGTGGTAAACCTATACCTAGCCGGGCTCTTTCCAATACAGAACATGTTTTTTATTAGAGATATAATAACCCAAACTAATTATTTCATTTTTACTAATTACTATTGACACAATTTGCGATCACCTTTACCTTGTCACATTTCATAAAAAATTAAACTACATTATGTGGAGTTATTGTTATAAAATCCTCATTATTATGCTCAGTAGAATCGTCAAAGTAGTTACAAAAGTGAAATGTTAAAAAGGAAATGCAGCGAAAGTATATAATGGTCTCAGAGGTCCATTGTATATGGACATCACGTCTTCACAAATATTTAGATCTTGGAAAAAGTGCAGATATTTAAATATTTTTTCCTGAAGTCCAAATAAATAAGGACCTTCATACCTGTATCCGAAAAGTGGTAGGCAGCGTTAAAATCAGAGCATTTACGAATTGCCATAGATACTAATTTTCAGAGTGAGAAAAAATTATAATGTGATAAATTTTCAATGTGATTAAATTCTTTAAAATTAAGTTTTCCTTGTTTTTTCTCTTGCTCTTACGTTATCAGTACAAATTTAAATATTAGAAATTATATACCGTCTGCTACTTATTCCCAGGAGTGGATACATATATGTCTTATGCATTGGTAAAGCGACTGTATTATATACCTAACAATAAATTAGCATAATACAACCTATTACGATTGTCAACCTTTCGCCTATGGAAGACAGGGCACACCAATCCAAAATAAATTATTTATAAAATCAAAAAAAGATATGTCTGAAACATTTGAGTGTACATTTAATGCAATTTCGGATCATTAAACAGATAATTTAAAATTCGTTTACAGAAATATTTTCTGTTTTAGGTAGGTATTTTCAAAATCTTTTTTTAAATGAAAAAGCGAACAAGCACCTAGTTATCTTGATGCTAAGAAACCAGTAGATGTTACAGATGTGTTGTTGGCCTCTAACTGGGATGATAAACATATTTTGGAACCTACCAGCTAGTCAACCTTCCAGATTGGAACACGGTAAATTTATATACCAATAAAACTTATAACAGTAAAGAAAGGACTTAAAAGTTTCACCACAGGACTTGAATATTCCCTCAGTAGATCAAAAGGTTAGGGCATTCGCTGGCTTGAAACGAAAGGGTTCAGGTTCATATTCTGCCTGGAGTATCATTTTTTCTTTCTTTAATATTTGGAAAAACTGATAATTATTTCTTTGCTCACTTTTTTATTCATCATCATCATCAGCCGGAGAACGTCCAATGCTGGACATAAGCGTCCACCAAAAAGCGCCATTATTTCTTTCTTATTTTAATGGAATATATTATATCCTGAGTTATATTCGGACGCACTCCACATCACGACGACTGGTAATGTAACGTCAAGTAATTACTGCTTAATCTACATGACTTGTGTGATTAACTTTCAACCGACTCCAAAAAGAGGCTATTTTAAAACTCTGTATTTTTTTATATTTGTTACGCAACTACTCTCCGAATTATGAATGGATATATTTTGTAAGGTAATTAATTCAGAGATAATACGATATGATACATAAATTTGATTGAAATTCGGCAAGTAGTTTCTGGATAATGGATATATTTTTCGTTTAGGTAGAAACCTTGATAATAAGTTTTAAATCGTTTTTTTTTTAGTTTGGCAAGTTTAATTAGAATGAAAGGAATAACTTCTTGGTTGGATTAATTTTCTACAGACCACTAACCAACACTCATCAGAATTAAACTAACGTTGCTGCTCAGTAACAATGAGTTTTTTACATCTTGTAGATTTTTTTCCATACTTATACTCATGGAGCTAGTTACGGAAAATATATTTATATTTGTGCAAGTAATTTGCAAGATTGGAATATAATCTCGGTCAGCAACCTCCCACTAATAACACGTTAATGCGCTTAGACATAACGTGAGTATAACAGTAAACTGATAACTCCACCCGCAGTTTCATACCTTTTTTACCTATCTCCCTGAACGGTCCGTTCTGAATGCATAGACAATGAGTCAGTCGACCATACAACAACCAGCTAAAGCTCTAAATAATATAGAGTTATTTTAAAATCACAGCCACGGAGAAATTTTATAAAATATTAACCTTACACCTATTCATGAACTTGTAAAGTCGATTGTATTAATTAAAGTGGTTTTTAGTGAATGAGCGATGAAAGGTCAAAGAATCCGTGCTATTGTCAGAAAATATAATAGGTACCTAGGTAGATGATAATAATAGATCTTACTTAGAATTTTCAAAATAATTTTGTTGGAGAATGACAATAGGCTGTAAAGTCTCTTTTGTGCAATCTAATATTGCACCAAATCACCAACATAAATATGACAATCAGCTAGGTATATCTCAATTGTTTTTTTTTCTTGAAAGTCACACGTTTTAATGAAATAATACCTAATTGTTTTTATGTATCTATACATCCACTACTGCTAGTGGTCTACTCGTTGGTATCTGTTTAATTATAAAAATAAACTGGTTTTCTAGTTCTACAGCCAATAAATGAACAGGAAGATGTGATTTTATTTAGATGCTCGTAATACATTCAGATTCAGGATAAATTGATGCTACTTGTATTAAGCAACCCTATTTTTCAAATGTGTCTTAGGCACCTATATTTTGACACGAAATGTAGGTATTCGGGTCAGAGTTACATAGGTATCTTCATGCCATTACTTAACGAATATTTTTTACACAGGTATGTATAGGGTAATTTCAATATTTCAATTATTTTATTGTAGGTACCAAATTACTTTTGAAATTAATCTTTGTATTAAAACTTTGAACTTGCAATTTTTTCATAAAAATACACGTAGTTACATAAGTATATAGCAATTATATATTATATTATATTATATTTGAAATAAAATATTAAGTACCAAATATTCCGCTTTTACGAAATAGGTATTTATGACTATTTATTACACATTTAAATAGCATTGACAGCTCTCCTCACAACTACCTACTCTTGAGACATATGAGCCGATCTTGAGATAAACAGAAAATGATACGGCATTATGGGGATGTTCAGTTCAATGGTAGTTTATAGACGTCATATATTTTAATTTATACATTATAATTAATACAAAACTTAAGTACAAATGAATACTGACGAGCTTAATTTTTTTCCATGTTACGGTATTGTTTAAAACTTGCTCTTATTCAGTATCCAGAAACTTATTAACTAAAATATACTATTAAAAACTTTTGTCTTTGTATATTAGATCTAAAACTATTTTGTAATAAATTAAATTGCTTACCAAGTATATTATGTAGACAGGTACTTTTGACAGAGACATTTTAAGATAATAAAAATTTCACTAATTTATGACTAAAACACACAGTCTATAGTATGCGAATTTTTAACCGAATGTGAAAATAACACATTCGCGCTATTAGAAGGGCGTGCGGTCGACGCACTGCCCGCACAAACAACAAGTGATGTTCATTATAACGGGAGTTCGGCTGGGAGTCATGTGCGGGCGCGGGTAATAAGTTTGATTCCGCGTTTAACCAACCACTCTCTTTTAATTCCGCGAAGAGAATTGAAGTAAGTGCCATCTGTCGGAATAAGTTTTACTTCAACTAAATACCGGTTCGATTCAAGATTACGGTAAATATTGTGACATCAATCACCATAGCAGCTGTAGACGTCAAAAGTCACTGTAAGTTTGACTTTGAAGTTTGCAGTAGTTGACAGTTGACAGCAGTCAGATCAAGTCAGATGTTCACGCTATCATTGTGTGTAAAATAAAATATATTTGCTAAAAATAAAATAGTTGTAAACTTGTATCGTAAAAAATGAACGGATCAACATGGCTTCATGGTTTGATGAGAGTTGTTACTTGAACGTTGAAAATAAGAGTTTAAATAGTTATGTGGAAGAAAATTTAAATCGTACAAGCTATAATTTAGATAAAAATTTAGACTGTCCATCGTTAGGTGTAGGAAAACATTGTCAAGATTTACAGGATGTTAACTACGAAACAGGAATAATAAATAACATAAATTTCTTGAAAATTAGCCAAGACAACGATTTGGATAACATAATTAGAAATAGGTTGGACATTAGTGCTAATGATAGCAGTGAAATATTGGATAAATATTCTGAAAATCATGACTTCGGTAAACTAGTTGAGAAAAGTGCGACGTTGAACACTGAACCTGCATCCAAGGACAGTAGTAACTCCAGTAATAAAATCGAACTATTATCGTGAGTTTCATACATTTATTAGACAGCATTTATAGTAGGTAAAAAATATGCTCTAAAGTCAAAATAACAGTGAAATCAGCTGTTTGTCAATAACATTCCTTCTCGTTTTCTCCTACTCTTTTGCTATTGTGGTCCTTTTCGCACAATTTTCATTTTTGGGCATTCTATTTTTGAACATTACCATCATGAAACACATACAGTTTGAATATCCTAATGTTGTGTTCATGTATGAATTGAGGATATTTAGTAATGATTAAAAGGTAATTGATACCATTTACCATTTATGGGACCATCAGACTAACAAACAGCTTATGATATATACTAGTTTTGTGTCATCTGGCTTTCATTGCTGCTTGATAACCTATGAAATAATAAGTATTTACTAATACAAGCTTTTTCATTGTATGTTATACACATATCCATTACAACAAAGATATAGTAATTGTTATGTTTTTTAATTTGGTTAAGATTTTTTTAGTTTGCTAAGCTAAATAATGAAAGAGTTTCATTCAAAAACAATCGCTCAGAAACATTTTAAAGTTTGCAATGTTTTGTAGTAATAAGTAATTGGTTACAATTAAAATTAGGTAGTACAGAAACAAATTTTTCTTGTTTGTGTATTTTGCATTCAAAAAGTTATGTCGTATGCTTAGTTTTACATTAACCACGAGATTTTGTGAGAAATAATATAATAAATTAGTCAGAAATGTTTGTGAGTGATCAAATATATTTATCTAAAATCTAGATACTAAAAGAAAAAAAGTGTATTTATTTAAGCTAATATAAACAATTGCCTTGGGTGTATCGCAATACACTACGTGATGGATAACCCATCCTCATTCAGCATCCTCTTTTCTGGAGTTTTTTATTTGCTCATTAAAACATATGTTTATTAAGTATTTAAATACCCACTTCAATAGAAAAAAATATAATACCATGATATCACTCTAAAATCTTTAGGAGGTAGCAAATAATATGTTTTACCGATAAAATTATCTACTCATCGACTTATAGAATGCTTCTTACAATTTTTTAACAACTCTTGTACTTTTTCTTGATAACTCAATAAGTGTTATTATAAAAAAGTGTATATATACAGACTGATAGGTAAGTTACCTTCAATATTGAAGGATGAATTGGGATCGATTCCTGGGTAAGTCAATAAAGATTTTTTTTAAAATTTTCTATTAAAAACATTATTGCCCAGATTTGACTATGTAGCTGGTTTGTAGAAGGTTTGCCACAAGTGAGACTTAGTATCTTTGGTTAGTTGTGGATGCCCTGATTGTACCCTACCAACATGTTTGGGAATTGGGTGTGAAGATCCTTTTTATTTTATTAGGATTAACTTTTATTGAAGTGTGTGCAAAGTTGAATCTCATCAGCAAAGACTTATTACAATGCTCAACCAGTATGTTAATCCAAGAAAGACTTAGACATACATATACATATCTTAATACAAAGTCCCTTGTTGAATAACCAGGGGGTATCGAGTTTCAAGTGTTACAATTCTTACAAACATGCCCATAATACTGGGCATTTGGACTTAATATTAAAAAATATATTATCTTCTGGGGCTCTTATCTAATATGTTCTTGTCATTCACTCTGCAGCTTAAGTGATCCTAACTTTAAAAACTGACTAGTGTTATTTTAAAAAAGAAAAGATGACCAGTCATACACCACAGTCTAATATTATCCACCCATCAGATGACCTGCGGGTTATACAGTATCTTTTTAATGATGATCACTAAGTAAAGTGTACATCAAAGAGCTCTCAAATAACATGTTTTATATTTGCTATCTCCAGTGACCAACAGAAATACAATAGTTTGTACACAGAGAATATCAAAATTGTAATTTAAATGCAGTAAAACTGCTGTGAACTCATATTCTATTTTCATATTACTTCAACTCTATTGCTTTTGTGGTCTAGCGGTTCAGTTGTTTTACTTGACTGCATGAGGTCCCAGGTTCGAATCCCGGGTTGGGCAACAAAAAGAAAATTGGGTTTTTCCAATTTTCTAATTAAAAAATAATGTTGCTCGGGATTGGAAATGTACCGGGTTGGTGATAAGCTTGCCACCTATCACATTGTGGGACATAGTGTCTTCGGCTAGTCGTGGGTGCCCCGGTTATGCCTCTGCCTAACTCTTCGGAGATATGGGCGTGAAGATGCTTTATTACTTCATCTAGGTAATAAAAAAATTAGCATTTTTCTCGACTTGGAAGGGATTCCATTCACAGAAAAAACTTGGTAGCAGTGGGACATTTACACTTGGAAGATAAGTACACTTTTGATAAAAAAATAATTGTTAGTACCTTGTTCACAATTGATAGAAACTTTGAGTAACATATTTACATTCTAGCTTGAGCTTTGAAGATACAACCTTCGCCTCAAATATTTCCTCTAATATATCTTCTAAATATTTGTCTTTATTTGTAATCAGGGCTTGAAATACCGGTACTTTTAGGGACCGGTTTTAATGACCTTGAAGCAACCAGTACCGGTTTTTGTACCGGTACCAGACTCAGTACCGGTACTGTTGGTTTAAGGGTTTTGATACACGTACTAGTTCAATAGTACCGGTACTGTATTACTTATCATTTTTTTCTTAAATCGAAGATATCTCTGTTCCTTCATGAGAAATTAAAATAATACCGATACCTAAAAAGGGAAATTGGCAACGTCGTACTTGTATGTATGTTCCGTACCCTACCGTTAATTGGATACCGGTTTTTACCGGTAGTAGTACCGGTACGTGTTAGGTACCGGTATTGGGTCGGTACCGGTATACGAAGTACCGGTACCCACTTTGGACCGGTATCTAGGTATCAAAATGGCAAGAACCGCTAAATACCGGTACAGAACCTGTACTTTTCCTACCGGTTCCAAGCCTTGGTTGTAATATCTTTATCCCTATTCTCCAATTGGTTGTGAATTTTGCAATATGTTTGAACTCCACTTCTAATAGAAAAAAGACCTTAATTGGTCCAGTACCATTTTTAAGATGCATGAATGAACAGAAAATGCAGTGACTTAATAATATTTTTTATCTTATTTAATATACATAGATTGCTTAGCTACTTTTTTTGGTGTCTATAGAGAACATCTCATTTAAGTATATTTTTGTATATATCAGATTTTTTTATAATAAAATTCCAGTTTAGCGCTCCAGCTTCATATGTATAATGCATGATACTATTTGATATGTGATTGAATTTAGAGGATGATTAAAAAGTTAACCTAAATGGTAAAATGTAGATAAATTTGCTGGTATGCTAGTATTTTTGCTTTAGGATTATGCAATAAATAGTGTTACTTCCATTAGAGGGTTTGAGTGTCTGATTAGTCCATTAAGCATGTTTTACATAGAATGTTTGAAAAATATAATCCACACAGATGTCAAAAATAAATCTTGTTAATCCCCTGTTTAAACGATGTATTTAAAATGACAAGGAAGAATATTTAAATAACTAGCCCTGGACAAGTCACTTAAATTTAATATAACTCAAAAGAAAGAAAATTTTATGCTTGTGCTATGAGTGCTTGTGAATGATTATAATAAATAGAAATACTTTAGTAGACACCAGAATGAATTAATAAACACCACAATCCGGAAATGCAGACATCTAAATATTCATCAGACATATGCCAGTCCCCGAAGGGAACTAAACCCTAACCTGGCAGTTGGTCATAACGAGGTGGTCATATATATGTACTATTTATAATACTAATACACATGACAATATTAAGTCGATCTTGGTAGGTTACGTTAGGGAAGAAATCCTAAAAATGTGTTTTTGAATTAAATAAACTTACAATGCACTGAATCAATATCCTCCTTTTTTAAAATAATGTATTTATACATTTGCTTTTCAAACAAACTGTACAAACAAGCAGGTTATCCAATACATGAAATCAAAGTAGGAATTTTTATTTATCATAATCTTTTGACTAACATAAAATGCTTGTTTACACATTAAAATAATGTTATGACTAGGTATAAAAGAGGCACCTTAATATGTTTCTTTACAGTCGACACTGTGCTTACAGTGAAGATTGTTTGGTCGGAATGCTACACGTCGAAATCATCATGTCTGATTCATATGATGTCCATATGTCACAAGCTATAGCTATCTTAAGTATGTGTAAATTTGTTCGGGACATAGAAGTCCCTTGACCCTAATTGATCTTCTTTAACCATTCTTGATATGTCTAAGTAGTTTTGATCAATAGCATTTGTCACCTCTTCATTATTTTATTGGTTTTATTGTCGGTTTGATTTAGGTATATTATGTTATCTCAATTTGTTGTGGTGATCATATTGTTTCTTCATTTTAATTTTCAATCGGATCTAGGAATAAAATATTTGGAAAACTCAAATCTGCAAAAACTTAATATTATAAATTATTTAATTGATACTGATCGCTACTTCGGTCGAGAGGCTAGCATACACGCTAATTTCATCGACCAATCGCAAAGCTCGGTTCCGATTACCTATGACGGCGAGCATTTGTTTGATGAATATCTAGATATTTGCATTTTAGGGTCTATGTATTAGTATTGTTACTACCCAAAATAATAATTGAAATATTGAAAGAATAATAATCAATCCTCTATACTAGAGTGCAAAAATCTTTAAATAATTTTAGTAGGTACCTATATTCACAAACTACTTATTTTACAAGACAATTCTGTGTGTCCTGTGAAAACTGATACATGTCAAAAATGACAACTTTTTAGCAGAGTAGTTTTTGTGTTAAAAAAAATATAAAGTTTGTTAAGTTCATTATTTTACAAAGTTAGTGGCACAATTTATTTTCATATCTTTTTGGTTATAAGCTATTAAGTTTGTGATTAAATCTGTTAAATATAAGAAGAGATATTAATAAAGAACTTTTTGTGGTATCAAAACGCACCAATTGAATGATCGTGTACGTTGATTCCAAATGAGTTGTATCACTTTACGCATTGTGTGAAGCATTGGTGAAAGGTGATGTCGATGCATTGTTAAGTAGTTTTATAGTGTAATAAATCAAATCCTGTTGAGCGCTG
>NJDC01058252.1:49703-65992 GCA_002245475.1 Calephelis virginiensis
AGCAATCTTTTCGTCTTGATTTATATTTTTATTTAATTTAAAAAAAAGTATTTTAATTTCCTTACCCTCTGAGAGTTAGGCAGAGAATACAACCAGAGCACCCACGATTAAAAAAAATTCAAGTGTCTGTTATTTTGAGTTCTTTCTTTGAAATTTTCGTACCTACTAAATTTTGATATACAAATACATGGTATTTGTTAGTAAACTATGTTACTTAATTATATGAAAATGAATCCCTATTTTCATTAGACATCACATTACGCGTCAACGGATGGACCAATTTGGCTAATTATTTTTTTGTTGAGTTGGTAATTACCAGGAAGAGGAACGAAAATGAAGCAAAAAATATTTTTATTTTGTCACTTGCCCTGTAATTTGGTTAATTTTTTAACATGTTTTTTTTTTAAGAAAGAATAAATTTTTCTCCAGACTGAATTTCAACCTGTAACCGTTCGTCTCATGCTGACGAATGCTTTCCCATTTGAGCTACTGAGGAGAATTTCATCGGTAACAATGAACTCATTTAGAAGGTATTCAGAACTGTGTAGCTATATGACATAACTACCCACGGACGAGAAAGAAATTAAAAATTTCGCCACGGGACTTGAATCCTCAGTAGGTCAAATGGTTAGAGCATTCGTGGGCTTGAGATGAAAGGTTCAAATGGACGTAGTTAAGCAGAAAGGACCCAACCCACATGAACACCAAAATTAAGAGAAACATACTAAAGAGGTCGTAAAGCTTATAATACTTTCGTTCAGTAAAAAAATTCATAGATAAACAAATCCATGACATTTGGATAATCATTAGATACCAACCCACATATATGGCCAGTACATATTATTATAAATATATAATCTTTAAAATCAATTATCTCAAAACTATTTGGATGTGGATTGGGTCCTTTCTGCTTAACAACGTCCAAATCTAGCCTGGACTGAATTTTTTCTTTCTTTAAAACTTATAGAAAAAAACCAGTATTCGTAGTTTGGACAGGACAACCTCTGTCTGGTCAGCTAGTTTGAAATAATCTCCTAAACGGTTTTGTTAATACTTTAAAAAATATTTATATATTCACAGATGTGCGATAGATGGTTGTGGCAAGTCGTTTACAGCTTCACATCATTTGAAGGCGCACGCCCGGACACACTCCGGCGACCGACCGTACCTGTGCGATGCCACTGGCTGCGGGAAACTATTCACAAACCTAACAAGTCTGAAGACTCATACAAAGAAACATCAAGTGAGTATGATTTTCAGCAGGTAGTCATTGGTGGAAATTTTATTGCGCACTCACTGAACTAATTTTAAGTTATCGCTGTCTTCTTTCAACGAAAGTAACTGAAAGACGCAAACCGCTTTTAGTGCTGTCAAATTAGACCGTACACGTCATTCCTACAGACTTTTAATCTACTCGGAAAACGTTGATTAAAAACATCACAGTTTGACATGTCCGGACTAATCTGACACGTCTAAACGTTCTTTTTTTTATGATATTGGAAGGCAAACAAGCAGACGGATTTCCTGATGGAAAGAAATTCACGCAGTCTAGAGACCAAAGGTGGTAATGGTGCGTTGCCAACCTGAGGCCGGGATGTTAGGCCTCGAGCAAAAGTAAGTTTACCGGCTACATTACCCTCCAAACCGGAACACGTCATGACGTTATGGCGGCAGGAATAGGTAAGGCGGTGGTACCAATCCGGGTGAGTCGCTGCGAAACTCTACCACCTAGTTAGTGACGGTAAGCCTATACTATTATATTTTTTAGGTTATATAGATAAATTGAGGAGGTTAGATATATGTTCGACGCCTATGTTTTAAGTTTGTTAGTTGATTTCTTCGTCATTTATGAACCAGATTTTTTTGAAAGGACGCTCTTCCGAAGTAATCCCATTGCCACCAAGACTGGATTTGATAATCGATAGTGAAATCGAGGAAAATACTCACTTTTTGTGTACGTGATGACTTACTTATCGATTTCGAAGACAGGTTTTGCAGTTTTACTCCTGTAAAATTATGGATTAAAATTCCTAGTTCTTTCTAAAGAAAGTTCAATGTACAGACATAGCTCATATACATAAAATCATACATACTTTTACAGTTACCCAGTTATATACATATTAAAATCAACTGTTTTGTTAGTCTCGCTAAAACTCGAAATCGGGTGAACCCAATTGGCTAATTTTGGTTTTAAATTATTTGCTCAACTCCAGGGAAGATTTAAAAGATAAGAAAATGCGATAACTGCGAGGAAACTAGGAAAATCAACATTTTAACTTTTCCCATACAAACTGAACGGGTGGAACAAAGTTCGCTGGGACAGCTAATCATATGTATTTGTAATAATTATTTAAAACGCTTATTTTACAATAATATTAAAACCACTGATATTTCATCTCTCAAAATTGTATAAAAACATCAAAAAGATAACCTTATCTCTACGGAAGTTGAAAAAACTGTTGATAATATTGGCGCCAATTCTACTGATCATCGGTTTAACTGAGATATGCCAATATTTTACCAAAGATTACAAAAAAATATTTAAAGAATAACTTTTATCTTAAAAATATCTGCTTATTTTTTGTACCCGTCCCCAGCCCACGCAGCCTGGCTAAAGACCTATACTATTATACATTATACGTACACTACTAAGTATACGCTATGGTATGTAGATCGCCATACACTGAGTGGTCAGTTTCGTAAGGGTTTCTCCACTATTATGATTAGTACCTATGCGACATCGTAACACGATAGAATGATGTCCCGATCTGTGCGTAGGTTAACGAAAATTTATGCACGTGGGTATTACAATTTAAAAAAACCATTCGTTCGTTCGTTCTTTCGGATCGTGATAAAAACTTCATGAGAATATCTTGGAATCGTTAGCTACCCAGCCAGAGATTGAAATATGGGTGAGGCCTAGGCCCCCCTCCCTAAGGGTGTTATTAGCTACCTTTCGAATAAAAGGACTATAAAATCGCGACGATGTGAATGGTAATAGATATAAAATCAGATTTTCGCAGGTTTTACTTTTTAAATTTTCATATTACGTATAGGAAGGCGAAGAAATAGCTTAAATTTTCAGGTAGTATTTTTTATGTTAGGGGTCAGCGAACTCCTCTCCTGATGGTAACAAACAAACGTGGCCGATATACACTATGGATATTACAAATGCGTCGCTGCCCTGCGGCCGGTATATTAGGCCTGTTGTGCAAGTCTACCTTATATCCTACCCCCCAGACCGGGACATGACAGTCGTTATGGCAGCAAGAATAGGTAGGCGGTGGATCCCTACGCTGGCAAGTAACTGTACTCCACCACCGAAAGGTTGTAAGTAATACAGTCGCTTATAGACAACAAAGGTGCCAATAGTCTTTTTGTACTATTGTGTACATACCTCAGTTTATCTGATACCATATAGTCGGACTGACTATGCTAACGAAATAATTTAGTTTAGCGATTTGAATTATTAGTTTCTTTGACTTGCGGGCGATGAGTTCATTACAACCCTTTGCCTTACAATATATGTTACGAAATATTATTAATTTTAATAATGCTATATTTTGCAGACTGAAAATGAAGAAACGATCCAAAAAACAAATGAAACCGGCAGCAATAAACCAGCCAGTGACTTAATGAATTGGGACAGTCTTTTAGAATCATTTAATAAAATTAGCACCGAATCAAGTACTGCTGATGACAACTTGGAAAACATAACTAACGTCAAACCCTTGCCTAATAACAATAACATAGATATAAACCAACTGCTTTTCGATAGTACCCCTAACACAGACAAAATAATTAATGATAACAATTTAGCTTTAGCTTACGATCTAAATAATTTAGACATTTACTCAGACAAAAATAAGAAAACTGAAGATAACTCTTGGGCTGATGTTAATAATTTACAACCAACTTTACCAATACCTGCACCAAAATTAGGAGTTAAATCCAAGGCTCTACAGCTAGCTTTGGCAAATGAAATCGAAGTCCAAGCACCTTGGGTCGACGTTACGGCTTTAGCTTCGTCAATACAAGAAACTCCAGTGACAATCAAAGAGAAAACACCTGAAAATATCTTCACTCTAGCCACTTTTGTCCCTACTCATATGCAAACTTACATGAATTTGAACGCTGAAAATGCTCCTACTGCTAATTTATTGTCCTCATCTTCTTTCGACCTAGATTCTCCCAATATCCTAGATGTGAGTGATAAAGTGTTCAATGATAGTGAACTTGTAACGAACCTTGGAATTAATAATATTGATGCAAATATTGATTTCTTAGGTGACCCAGAAAAATCAAACAGTGCCAGATCTCTTAATACACCTCCACCATCCAAAGTGCAACATAACATAGAAATCAATCCAGCAAATTCAGTTTTGTTCAACACAGATCTAGATCTTGAAGATACCTTATTATTTAATAATGAACCACCATCAGATATGTATGTGGTGAAAACTGAAAATATATTTGGTAAAAAAGTGAGAAATCCCTTAGCACAACTAGCCGCTGATGCTGATATCTGCAATTGTATGGATTGTCATTGCGATCCAAACGACGGGGAATGTAGAAATTGTGACCACAGAAACAAAGACCAAACAAAAGAAGAAAAGTCACGTTGCAACGAAGATAAATGCTCTTGTGTTGACTGCAAATGCAATCATGCAGAAATGAAATGCGCCACTGGATGTGGTAAGGCAACAGATACAAATCACAACACTTTTATAGATTATCACAGACGACATAAAAGCTCGAATTTAGAAGATTTCGGTGTTTTTACTCATGAAACTGATGAAATAATAAGTAACATTAAGTGTTCTTGTGGAACCGGATCAGGTGTTAAATGTTGTAGTGATATTAAAAAATGCAAAGGATCAAATTGTGGCGAAGATAAAGATCCTACTATGAAATCATGTTGTGTGACAATTTGTATGAATAAATTCGAAGCGTTCAAACAGTTGTTGAATCAAAAAGAGTTTTTAGCAGCACTTAAATCGCAAAACGTAACGCTAAGTAGTTTAACACAAAAAACTAACTAACATTTAGTCGCTTTACTAACAAATGCATTTAATGTACAAAGCCTAGTTCCTAGCTTAGCATCAAGTGAAATTACATGCTTTTAGAATCTTTATTTTTCTAGTTTTTGGATGTTTAGAATGTGTTTATTTCATTCTTTTTATTGTGTTGATTGTTTCCTTTTTTTTTATAACTGTTATATGTTGCAAATTTTTAGATTTTTAATGTTGTCTGTTTCTCTTCGAAGCCTATTCCGCTGTATAGTTTAACTGAACTGTGACACATTTGACCAACTATTCGTTTTCAAAACTTAAAGATTATATTCTGTTTATATATAAGGGGAAAAGTGCAATAATACATCAAATTGACAATAACAATGAATCGGAAATGAAGAGCTGGAGATGTCAACTTTCAAATGTAGCTACTTCTGAAAGTTGGTATCTTGTTGGTAGCTTGCATATGTCTATATTTTACACTGTTATCTGCTAAGACTTCACATTTAATATTTATATGAATTTTACCAAAGTTCTGAATAACATTTTAACATGTCAGACTATATCATATACAATAATAATAACTTATTTAATGTATACCTAACCAAAGCGATTTCGGAGTATAAATATAATACCAAAAAAATGTTTGTAAACATACGATGGTCATAAAATACTTTTAACAGATTAAACCAGGGCCCAGAACAGCTTTTACTTGAAAGACTTTTTAAACGGGTATTATGGATTCGAGAAACCCGAATATCCGTTTTTTTTCAATTTAGTAACAAAAATTATCATTTATTTAATATACGTAACATATAAGGCATTGTTTAAAACCACTAGAGCTTACATTGACTTAATACTACTCAAACAAATAACCCTATCGTTTGAGTTAACTCAAAACCCCTTCAGAGAATGTATTAGTAACTTGTTTCTAAACATACAAACTAAATTATCCTTATGTCCTTATTTTTTTACAAGACTTGTTTTTAATAAACCGGTAAACTTTTTGTTTGATACCAATTAGAATTAACCTAAAATTAAAAAAATATCTAAAACCCCAAAAAGCCCTATCCTAAAACAAATTCGCTTGACCAAAATGGCTTGTCATTCTTAAGACTTAAAGATCTTAAAGTATAGTATCTTCACGCCATTAACCCCGAAGAGGTTGGCAGAGGCAGCTTTTTTTTTATATCTGACTGAAACTTAGTAGTTTTCCAAAAGTAATGAAAAAAAATACAATGAAATTAAATTGTTAATTTTATAACTATTGTACATTTGAGATTGTATCAGTATATAATTTGTAATGCTACTGAGTCCAACTGGTTTCTTATCCTACAGCATTTACGATGTCACAATGTAAAGTTCGTTTGCGTTAAGAATTTTGGTACGTCATGTAGCAAACCAACTACCAATTACATTGCAGTATTTATAATTTTCTGACATTGTAAACATAGTCTATGAATGTGAAATAATTCTAATTCTACTTAATTTTGAGAAAAGGCAGCATGGGCTTTGGTTTCAGCCTGTTCCATGTGGACAAAGGATAAAAAAAAATGAGACATACCTATATACAGCCAATTTCAGTAACCTATCATCAAGATATAAGTTTACTAAAGGTTTTTTTTGCTAAGATATTTTATTTTTCAAAAATAACATTTGCCTTGCTATTAAACTATAGTAACGTTGTCTCTTTCTGAATTTAGGTTACAGAAATTGATTAAAAAAGTATAAGTTGCCTTTTTTAATTGTATTACTACTATACAACCAAATTACCTAAACAGTTATTATTATAAATAGTACTATTATTATATAATATTGTATCCGCATATATGTTGTATCCGTTTTCGGGCTTATACCCGAAAACGGATACAACATATATATACCCGAAAACGGATATATGGGCTTATATCCGAAAACGGATACAACATATATGCGGCTTTTATATAATTCCATGTGCCATGTAAATTAAGTTTAAATGTTCAGCACTAGGGCCTTCTAAAGCTTTTGTGTTTTATAAAGCAGACGCCCTCTTATGCGCTTATTTTAAGTAATTTAAAATTAAATTAAAAAAACCCGACACAAGAACTTAATTTCCCTTTAAAAAGTAAAAAATCGGTTAACTTCCCCACTTTCATCCCCCACAACTTTTAAACGGCTCAACCGATTTTCATCAAACATGTCTAAGAACACTCGCACATAAGTTACCTTTAATACAAAAACAAACTAAATTGAAATCACTACATCCGTTCGGGAGTTCTGATGCCAAAGACAGACAGACAGACACGTCAAACTTATAACACCCCTCTTTTGCGTCGGGGGTTAAAATATGTATGCACGAGTGTAAGGTGGGTTTGCTCACGTACATTACGTACTACACTCAAAGCCCCTTTTATTTTGGTGCTGTAAAAAGAAATGAATGTGCCTTAATATTCGTAAAAATGTAGAATTTTGTAAAAAATTGTTGATATTGAAATTTTTATTAGATGTTATGCAATCAATGAAGTAATTCTAATCTAGTCCAAGTAACAGAATAAAAGCTTTTTACAATTTGTATTGTTATTTTGATATGGCTTGGAACAAGATGTTTTAGTAAAAGTATCTTCACCCCCTTTCGTCGAAGAGGTAGACAGAGTAGTACTAGTTGTAGGAAGGTACAACCATGTCACCCACGTTTAGGCAAAACTGCTTACTCCCACAATGTGATAGGTGGCTAACCTGTCGTCAACCTAGCGCTTATCCAATTCCGGCGACGTTATTTTTGTAAGAAAACTTTAAATATATTGAGTACCTATCTAGGAACCAAATTCGAGTCCTCATGTAGACAACGCCAAAACCAGACCAAGTTAAAGAGGAAAGATCCTATTTCATACCATTCCCTTACAACTTCCTGTAATCATAATTTTAGACCCCACTGTCGTGTTTCGGTTTGGAAGGGTAGAGTACACTTTGAGTCACTACATTTTCTATGTATTATTCATTTGGAGAAAGCTAGATAGGTCTGCAATGATTATGATAGGGGCGACCGAGGTGAGTTGTGACATCGTCGATTTTTGGGAATCTATAAACTGTTTGTGAATTCGCAATAGTGTACGTTTGCTAGCTCAAGACTGATAAATGTACAATATTGAGAGTCCAATATCCATTAATAAAAAAAAAAGTATCTTCACGCCCATATCCCGAAGTGGTAGGCAGAGGTACAACCAAGGCACCCACGACTAGCCGAAGACACTAAATCCCACAATGTGATAGGTGGGAAGCCTATCGCCAACCGGGCACATTTCCAATCCCAACCAACATTTTTTTTTAATTAGAAAATTGGAAAAATCCAATTTACTTTTTGTTGGCCGACCCGGGATTCGAACTCGGGACCTCATGCATTCAAGTCCAACACCCGGACCGCTAGACCACAGAGGCGATTCGATTCCATTAATAGGTTCCAAAAAATCAACGATGTCACAACTCACCTCAGTCTTCCCTACTTGACTTTCAATATTATCTGCCTATTTCGCGGGGGAATAAGCTTGATGATATTTGTTATGGTGTGTAAGACATATTCATGACCTGTATTACTTACTATCAGGAAATATATATACTTGTTTTCGTTCCAATCTTGTTGAAAAAAGCAGACTCCTTGCACGGACTGAGAAATACTTGCAGCCTGTTGATATTGAAAGTGGAAACAGTGCATTGCCAACTTGTGCCAACATGTCTACAATTAGAACTTTAGAAATGTCGAATCCTTGCAATTTTCAGAACTGGAATCTAAGATTTTATATTCATTACAATTAGCACAAATGCCTGCCCTTACCTTAGTAAGAATCAACCCTGAGTGTTGCAGATGATCAGTCGAGTTAGGTGTGTATGCTAATCCCTCAAAAACAACCAAAAAGCATCAAGTTCATTGTGATAATTGGTATAACAGGGGTTTATAGAATCATGCCATAACGAATATCACCGAAGAAGTAAGAACATGCATAGTATATATTACTCATGAGCAACAAATGAAGAAACAGTGACTGACCAATGACCATAGTCATTTTTGAAGATGTCATTTGTACAACAAAATCTTATTTGGTTTGCTATGCTTCATTTTTTGACAAATAAACTATATTAAAGCTATCTACAATTTCTAAGAATGAAAGACGGTTCACAATTAAGCATAGGTTTGTCACCAAAATGGTCACTAACTGATGGAGTTGTATGACACCTCAGTACAGTTTTAGTATACCATTAGTGCTTGCTATTTCTGTGTTCCAGTTTGCTATTACAACAACCTTGGGTTAACAAAAAACTTATAAAAGGTGCTAAAGGTATATCTTGTAACATTCTCAATAAAAAAATCAAAGTTTGCTAGTTCCTTATTTTCAAAGTTTGTATTTTGCAATAAAATTACACTTTCTACTAAAGATTACAATTATGACAATAACTAGTTCCAGTATAAAAAAGTAATAATACAAATATTAACCAAATAAGTACCTAAACATACTACAGTATCTACACTGTTTAAATAATTATTTCAATGTATTAATTCAGATAATATCCAACTGAGATCATAATTAATATCAATATACAACACACATCAATAAAGACCCTAGTAAGCAAATTTTCTGTGAAGAAAAAATGGGCAAACTCACCATCTATAGGGAGTTCACCTCTACTTACATACATGAAAATTTAATTGCCAATAGTATGTATGCATTATCTATACAACTGCTTTTACTTTAACACATACAAAAGGATTAGTATAAGTTACTTTTTCATATTCAACATAATTCACATTCTTTTCCAAGACATCTTTTAAGCTGGAAGGTTTATCATTGTAGTAGAAGATCCAAACCCACATCGACTTACACCGAGCTGATAATTGAATAAAACATATTTCATTGTCATGTAAGTATATTAGCAATAATATTAAAAGTGGGTTGCCTAAACAAATCCTGGACCGAATGTTTTTAATAATTAAAAAATATTTTTTTTCATGTTTCCAATTATTTTTTAGGCAACCCTACATATTAACATAAATTGTAGTAAAAGTTGTAATAAAACTGTTAATTTGTTGATATATTTTTTTCTATTATCCAATCCTGTGAAAGTAACTAGCATCGACAATTATTTGTTTATACCTGGCAATCCAGATAAATAGCAGGCAACCTAGTTTCTGCAATTTCTCTTATACCTTATTTAAGTAGGGATACAATCTTAACACTGCACCAAATAATGAATAAAAAATATTAAAAAAAAAATCCAGGATTTTTTAAGGCAACCCATTTTTAATATATTTTCTGATATACTAAGTTTGCTACAAAACTGGTTTCATCCTATTATCAGCTTGATGTAGGTCGACTTATATTCAGATCTTAGACTATTTATATTTTGTATATTTTAGTGTTGTTGCTCCTACCTCCAGATTGTGTTTTATCATTTTTTAGACATAAGACAGCAGAATATAAATTATGGTATTTCCATATTAGAAAATAAATAAGGCCATACTAATCTTAAATGCATTATCCCTAATCCTATACATTTATTTCAACATAAACATAAATTAACGCCGTTTCTTCTTATCATGACGCCGTGTACGTGCAATAGCAGCTCTATGACCAGGTGACGATTGTTCGGAGCTGCATTCATCACTGTCTGTATATGCCTGAAATATTCAACATTACATGTGAACATTATTAAACAGTTGCCTATTCCTATTTCCTATGACAAAAAGAGCAGCCATACCTGAACACTGTTTTATAACTTATAGGTAAGTACATAGTTCCTGGTGTTACAACAATCATCACAAAAATTCACTCCAACGTCAACTATACTTAAGCTTTGCATGTTTATTGGAGTTCAGAATCAAAATACTTTATTCACATAGGCCCTAGAAGTGATAGTTGTGCGCTTTGACATCACAGATTAATATATATGTACCACAGAAAAATATTACTAACAGAGATAGATATATACTATGTCGAAATTATGTTAAAATTACCACCGAATCCGAATCCCTCGAAATCGGGGTCTCCTTTGAATTTTATGAGGATGACATTCGAAGCCGGCAACAAAAAGGTAGTCCGTCAAGATTATGTACCTCATTTTTGTATTCTCTAATTGTGTTTTTCTCCTACCAATTGAGTGCGTATAGTTAAATTAGGCAGTACCTTGTCATAAGGATGAGATTCACTCTGTTCATCAGTTAATGTAACGCAAGCAAGTAAACAAACAAGTTGAAAAGCTGCACCGATGTACAATCCATATCGAATAATGGTGCTCATGAGATCTTCAGCAAAAATTTCACTTGGAATCATTTTTATTATGGTAGATAAATTTAAACTAGATTTAGGTTTTATTTAGTTTTCAGTCACACCACCATTTACAAACAATGCGAGTTTATTTTTTCTGTGATTTTTTCGTAGATTTTTAAATATTAGATTACTGTTACTAAATTATTATTTTTTGAGAATTTTGACATTGACATTTTAAGAAGTGACAATTAACAACTGACACTTACGAACTTCCCCTTCTTTTTGTTTATAAATTTCCGTGAATTTGCCTTATTCATTGCAATTACAGTTTTTTAATTATTTTATCCATAGATTTAGTATGTACTAGATAAACAAAGTCAGTTAAAAAGCGAAACCAAAAAAAATATGCGTGAGTGTGAGTAAATTGTTTATGATGAGTTGAAAAAAGGGTTGTTGACAATGTCACCTACGTTATCGATATCGATAAATTTACAAACTATAAGTAAAATAGCATATTTTCTTTACCCTCATCTACTGATATAAACAATATCAAATTTTATGTTGTATGACTATTAAGACATTGTATTCGTGAAATATTGGCTTTATGTATCTGTACCACAGTGACTAATAGATGGTAGATTTGTACGCGAAGCCTGTCTTTTAGGGTCACCATCTTTGTCGGCCGAAACAGCAATGTTATTCATTATCATGTTTCGGTTAGAGCATAAGGTAGCTGTTAAAATGATATATTAAGTGTCATTATTATTCCGCCAAACAGATAGGAAAGTACAACTTTTTATATGACTTGAAACAGCAATCAAGCATACGACTCTCCTTGTGGTTATGGACAACCGTAAATTATTGACATTATACATCCTATCCAGTCAACGGTCCGCAGCCCATATCGAGTGTCTAAAAAAAGTCCGCTCAATGATCCCGACCCGATTTGGGCCTCGACTGCCGCGCTTCATTCTTAATTCCAGTTTGTTCAAGTAAATTTCGTGTATCCAAACAATTTTTTTAGTCTGTAGCAGAATAAACAACCCGTCGTATTAAAAAGTTTGAAGTACGTCAACATTGTAAAAAAAAATTCGGAACGAGTTGAGTTGGCATGATTTTTTCATCCGTTGCGCTTTTTTCGAGTATGTGGTCGGTTAGTGACTTGAAAACAAAAAGTGATGTGAAAATGTGGTAGTTAAGTGTTAAAATTATATTTTGGTAAGTGATAAACAATTTTATAAAACACTACACATCATTTAACTAGTTTTACATAAAATATAGCGATTTTTATGTCGGTCATGTATGTATGTATGTACTTGTGACGTAACGGCCCGCTCGATTTTAACTATTTCTAATTATATAATATTTTTTTCTTGTAAATAACATTTGTAATATGTTTATATGACATATCTACAGGTTAAACATATAAGTTTTATGAGTGTCTTCCACTAAATACTCCATAATAAGAGATAATAAGAGATTAAATAGCACGTGACATTTTTTCGAACATGCAAGAATTTAATTCTATAGAGCTTGTGTTGTAAAATATTTGCATGGATATTGTTGTTTTTTGTAATTGCATTCTGTTAAACGTTTCATGTTCTTTCAAATAAAGTATACAGAAGGTAAATAAAACACGTTTGTTTTTAATAAAAAATGTTTTTCTTGGGAAAATTGGGAAAAAACACGGAAAGTTTTTTCATATTTTGTTTGTTGCAAATGGTTTTGAGGTTAAACATACACATTTTTACGTTATTACGTAGCTTAATTCTCAAAGATTCTAAAAATATGTACATTTATATGTTATTAATACATAAATCGAAAGATATCATCGTTATTCGCCAACTTTATTTTGCCGCCATTTTTCGCCAAACGTGCTGGCTATCGGGCGGGAAAATCGCTTTTGCTTTTGGACAGTTGACCCGCTATAGGTGCATCGTTGTCCTGTAACAATGTTCAGCGTATTGTACAAGTCTAGCTTCTCAAACTTTCTCACCGGAACGAATGTTTTCATATTTCAACTATTTTAGTTACTACGGGTAATCTTCTCGTCAACATTATGGTTTTCAAATAAAAATAAATTAATAGGATCACGCAGTAAAAATTTACGAGGTAATACACCGAAATAAAAACCTTCGATTTGAAATCCTCTTCTTTTTTAATTCGGTTAAAAATGACTAAATGTGAGTGATCCAGGGACTAATTTATTAGACATAAATAGAATATTGCAAAATTGATAGAACTCGTATGTAACGCACATAGGCGCTGGACACAGCTCGCTAAATAAATGAACTCACAGACGCGTCCAAAGCACTGGACGCAAGTAACGAAAACTCGTAAGTATATGCGTTGGTGGCAATGAATGCGTTAATGATTAAACTTAATAATATCAAGTATTCATAAAAATATTACGTATAGGCGCACCTCAGTCTTAAGTAGAAATTTATTTTACGAAATGCAAGTTGGTTAAACAACCAATGTTGAAATCTCTTGCCAAAGAGTATTTATACTATTTTATTCTAGTTCTAAATATTCTTATGTCAAAGTTGTATTTACCTATGAAATGTGTATTTATTAGGATTGTAACTTTTTGTAACATCACAAGCGCTTACTGCACACGACATCGTAATTGCCTTTATATTTTCTTCTATTTCAATAGTAAGATTATGAAATTAATTCACAAAATTCACTGCGACGCACTATGACAAGAATACTATGAACTCTTACTCGCGTAAATATTGGCACATAGGTAGGCACCTGTCTCTCTCTCTCTGTTCCTCTAAGGCAATTTGTACCTGATAAGGACTTCTCTCTCCCACGCTTTGTTGATCTTGTACATTCTAAATCTATGATTTTATCAACAGTATAAACAACGGCCATTAATCAAGATTAATTAATTTGGGTCAAGCAATAAGTCGATTCCATGAAGCCTGGCTTCGATTGTTTAATAAAGTCATAAGTCGTAACAGACAGAAGTCAATTTTCTAGAACCTATAGCTTGGTTTTTAATCTCAGACATTAGCAATGTTATAGGTAAGTTTTTTGCGATTCATAAATAGTTTCGAGTCATTATCGGAAAATGTTAACAAAATCTTTTACCGATTTTTATAAGTTGCACTAAAATCACCTCTGTGGTCTAGCGGTCCGGCGTCGGACTTAACTTCTTGAGGTCCCGGATTCGATTCCCGGGTCGGGCAATACAAAAAATAGAAAATCTATATTTTTATTTTTTTTTAAAAAAATAACGTTGCCCGGGATTGAATTGAAGGGTTGCCACCTATCACATTGTGGGGCTTATTGTCTTCGGCTAGTCGTAGGTGCTCTGGTAGTGCCTCTGCCTTTCTCTTCGGGGATATGAGCGTGAAGATACTTACTTACATACCTAAGAAGTAAGAATACACGTAGTATAATAAAATAGCTTATGATAAAACAAAATATATACTTCATCGAGTATGTGCATTATAAAACATATATTATGTTTTGAGATTATACTTACTTGACTACTTGTCCACATCAGTTTTCATTAAGTCTAGGTATATAAAAATCAATGCCACTTTTCGTTGTAATTTTATAACTCAAGAATGGGGTCACATATCCAAACCAAATGTTTAGACTTTGTTCGGACTATTTAGTAGATGGTTTATGTGAAGTTTGCATAAAATCGGTCGAGCGGTTCTTCATTTATCAAATTTTTTGTAACAATTGAATTCATCAAATGGCGGATCATTTTGTTAATTACTAATTTTCAGTCAAATTGAAACTTTTTTCAAATGGAGATTTTGCTGTCATGGTGAAACTTTTTTCAGTTCTTTTTTTGTTTGGTTGTGTTACGTCATTCATGCGGTCATATCACAGACTAGTAAGAGAACTGGTCATATACGTAGCGAAGCACGTACTGAGCCGCTATATAGTAGTCATGTAAAATAAAGTGATAATACATTAAACTAGATTCTATAAAAATAAAATAGCACATATTCAAGGAATGTTTAAATACTCTTTAGCAAGAATACTTACTACTTATTTCCAATAGCATACCTAGCACAGCGAAGTGACAAAATATTCGACAGCAAGGAATATAAATACTCTTTAGCACGAGTTCGACAGGTTGTAAAGAAATATTGCTCTTTAAATTATTCAGCAACATCACTCTGAGTTTTGGCGCCATCGAGAGAAAAGACGGTCGAAGTTTTTTTTAATTATTGAATTTCGTGTTAATATTGAGTGAAATTAATCAATTTTGGTGGCATTTTGTACAATTTTGTTCAGTGAAAGTGCACAAATGAAATAATCATGAAGAAATTAGCGTATCGTATATTTCCTCGTTGCCGCCAAAACTCATTTCATGAGCTTGTGTAAAAAGGTCACCGTTTTACCCAGGAGCCTGACATGACTTACTGACGACTTATGACTGATGACTAATTGAAATATCAATTTCAATTAGTAGAAAATTTGATGCAAATTACTACTTGACTAATGGCTAAATACTAACGTGAAGGCCAAAACCTAAAGAAAGAAAAGAAGAACATCATTCTGTATTTCAAATAGCGCGCTGCGATTGGCACAAATTTTATAGACTTGTGTACAAGTAGTGATTAGCTTACGGAGACGTTACTCTGAACTCCCAACTATAACGACTAAGTGAAAGAATTAATGAAAGATCTCCACAATAAAAAGGTCCCGGGGTCAGATAACATTTCTAATAAAGTTATCAAGTATTTTCCTACTGCGCTCATTTATCTACAAGTAAATAAACATCTTCGATTTCCTACTAGCCAGCTGTGCCTTTTTTGACGAGTAAGAAACAGTCATCGTCATAGGAATTCACAAACCGGGCAAACTATCGATTAATTTTATTAAGCTACTCGGTAAAATATAAGAGCTTCTTATCCCTTAATTTGAAAATTTACCAAAAAAAATTGCACATGAATGAACAACTTGGTTTCTCAGCAGCTCATTCATGTACAAATCAGTTTCACCGCCTAACGGAGCACATTTTCGACGGCCTGAATAGACTAAAACCTATTAATACGGGAGCGCTATT